>JBBCBC010000022.1:15376037-15634036 GCA_037126765.1 Stenogyne calaminthoides | reverse complement strand
TCAAGGCGTTTCGAAACATGGTTATAATAGGAAAAGCGGACACCGAGTCAAAAGTTATGGCCAAAAGCATTTTTTCACCATCAATGGCCAAAACCCCAATCGCCCGTTTCGGATCCTCCATCCGACATCGCTCATCCTTGCGATCAAAATTACAACAAGAACAAGCAAAACCCTACTACGGTGATCTATGAAAAAAAAAAATGCCTATACTACCCCTCATATTATCCGTTTGGGAAAAATGATTACAATATCACCACGAGGGTTGCGATAGAAAAATATTATAATACTATCGGTGGGTGGGTTTTAGAGGAATGGAAAAGCTTTGTGAGACATGTAGAGGACTTCAAGGCGTTTTCGAAACATGGTTATAATAGAAAAAAAGCGGACACGAGTCAAAAGTTATGGCCAAAAACAGTTTTCACCATCCAATGGCCAAAACCCCAATCGCCCGTTTCGGATCCTCCATCCGAACATCGCTCATCCTTGCGATCAAAATTACAACAAGAACAAGCAAAAACCCTACTATGGTGATCTATGAAAAAAAAAAATGCCTATACTACCCCTCATATTATCCGTTGGGAAAAATGATTACAATATCACCACGAGGGTTGCGATAGAAAAATATTTATATCTTATCGGTGGGTCAGTTTTTAGAGAAATGGCAAAATTTTGTGAGACATGTAGAGGACTTCAAGGCGTTTTAAAACATGGTTATAATAGGAAAAGCGGACACGAGTCAAAAGTTATGGCCAAAACAGTTTTCACCATCAATGGCCAAAACCCCAATCGCCGTTTTCGGATCCTCCATCCGACATATCGCTCATCCTTGCGATCAAAATTACAACAAGAACAAGCAAAACCCTACTACGGTGATCTATGAAAAAAAAAATGCCTATACTACCCCACTCATATTATCCGTTGGGAAAAGCGATTACAATATCACACGAGGGTTGCGATAGAAAAAAATATTATAATACTATCCGGTGGGTGGGTTTTAGAGGGACGGCAAAAGCTGTGAGACACATGTAGAGGACTTCAAGGCGTTTTCGAAACATGGTTATAATAGGAAAAGCGGACACCGAGTCAAAAGTTATGGCCAAAAGCAGTTTTCACCATCAATGGCCAAAAACCCCAATCGCCGTTTCGGATCCTCCATCCGACATCGCTCATCCTTGCGATCAAAATTACAACAAGAACAAGCAAAACCCTACTACGGTGATCTATGAAAAAAAAAAAATGCCTATACTACCCCTCTCATATTTATCCGTTGGGAAAAAGCGATTACAATATCACACGAGGGTTGCGATAGAAAAAAATATTATTATATCTTATCCGGTGGGTGGTTTTTAGAGGGACGGCGATTTTTGTTTGTGAGACATGTAGAGGACTTCAAGGCGTTTCGAAACATGGTTATAATAGGAAAAGCGGACACCCGAGTCAAAAGTTATGGCCAAAACAGTTTTCACCATCAATGGCCAAAACCCCAATCATGTTTTCGGATCCTCCATCGACATCGCTCATCCTTGCGATCAAAATTACAACAAGAACAAGCAAAACCCTACTACGGTGATCTATGAAAAAAAAAAAATGCCTATACTACCCCTCATATTATCCGTTGGGAAAAAGCGATTACAATATCACACGAGGGTTGCGATAGAAAAAATATTATAATACTATCGGTGGGTGGGTTTTTAGAGGACGGTGAAGCTTTGTGAGACATGTAGAGGACTTCAAGGCGTTTTTCGAAACATGGTTATAATAGGAAAAGCGGACACACGAGTCAAAAGTTATGGCCAAAACAGTTTTTCACCATCAATGGCCAAAACCCCAATCGCGTTTTCGGATCCTCCATCGACATCGCTCATCCTTGCGATCAAAATTACAACAAGAACAAAAAACCCCCTACTACGGTGATCTATGAAAAAAAAAAAATGCCTATACTACCCACTCATATTATCCGTTGGGAAAAAGCGATTACAATATCACCACGAGGGGGTTGCGATAGAAAAAAATATTATAATCTTATCGGTGGGTTTGGTTTTTTTAGGGAACGACAAAAGTTGTGAGACATGTAGAGGACTTCAAGGCGTTTCGAAACATGGTTATAATAGGAAAAGCGGACACCGAGTCAAAAGTTATGGCCAAAAAAATAGTTTTCACCATCAATGGCCAAAACCCCAATATCCCGTTTCGGATCCTCCATCCGACATCGCTCATCCTTGCGATCAAAATTACAACAAGAACAAGCAAAAACCCTACTACGGTGATCTATGAAAAAAAAAGCCTATATACTACCCACTCATATTATCCGTTGGGAAAAGCGATTACAATATCACACGAGGGTTGCGATAAAAAAATATTATAATCTTATCCGGGTGGGTGGGTTTTTAGAGGGATGGTGAAAGCTGTGAGACATGTAGAGGACTTCAAGGCGTTTCGAAACATGGTTATAATAGGAAAAGCGGACACCCGAGTCAAAAGTTATGGCAAAAAAGCAGTTTTCACCATCAATGGCCAAAACCCCAATCGCCGTTTCGGATCCTCCATCGACATCGCTCATCCTTGCGATCAAAATTACAACAAGAACAAGCAAAACCCTACTACGGTGATCTGAAAAAAAAAAAATGCCTATACTACCCTCATATTATCCGTTGGGAAAAATGATTACAATATCACACGAGGGTTGCGATAGAAAAATATTATAATACTATCCGGTGGGTGGGTTTTAGAGGAAGACGAAAAATTTGTGAGACATGTAGAGGACTTCAAGGCGTTTCGAAACATGGTTATAAATAGAAAAGCGGACACGAGTCAAAAGTTATGGCCAAAAGCAGTTTTTCACCATCAATGGCCAAAACCCCAATCGCCGTTTCGGATCCTCCATCCGACATCGCTCATCCTTGCGATCAAAATTACAACAAGAACAAGCAAAAACCCTACTCGAGTGATCTATGAAAAAAAAAATGCCTATACTACCCCACTCATATTATCCGTTGGGAAAAATGATTACAATATCACACGAGGGTTGCGATAGAAAAAAATTATTATATCTTATCCGGTGGGTGGGTTTTAGAGGGGCGGCAAAAGTGTGAGACATGTAGAGGACTTCAAGGCGTTTTCGAAACATGGTTATAATAGGAAAAGCGGGACACCGAGTCAAAAGTTATGGCAAAACAGTTTTTTCACCATCAATGGCCAAAACCCCCAATCGCCGTTTTCGGATCCTCCATCCGACATCGCTCATCCTTGCGATCAAAATTACAACAAGAACAAGCAAAACCCTACTAGTGTGATCTATGAAAAAAAAAAAAATGCCTATACTACCCACTCATATTATCCGTTGGGAAAAGCGATTACAATATCACCACGAGGGTTGCGATAGAAAAAAATATTATAATACTATCCGGTGGGGGGGTTTTAGAGGGGCGGCAAAAGCTTTGAGACACATGTAGGACTTCAAGGCGTTTCGAAACATGGTTATAATAGGAAAAGCGGACACACGAGTCAAAAGTTATGGCAAAAACAGTTTTCACCATCAATGGCCAAAACCCCAATCGCCCGTTTCGGATCCTCCATCGACATCGCTCATCCTTGCGATCAAAATTACAACAAGAACAAGCAAAAACCCTACTACGGTGATCTAAAAAAAAAAAAATGCCTATACTACCCACTCATATTATCCGTTTGGGAAAAAATGATTACAATATCACCACGAGGGTTGCGATAGAAAAAAATATTATAATCTTATCCGGTGGGTGGGTTTTTAGAGGGACGGCGAAGCTGTGAGACATGTAGAGGACTTCAAGGCGTTTTCGAAACATGGTTATAATAGGAAAAGCGGACACCGAGTCAAAAGTTATGGCAAAAGCAGTTTTTCACCATCCAATGGCCAAAACCCCAATCGCCGTTTCGGATCCTCCATCCGACATCGCTCATCCTTGCGATCAAAATTACAACAAGAACAAACAAAAACCCTACTACGGTGATCTATGAAAAAAAAAAAATGCCTATACTACCCACTCATATTATCCATTTGGGAAAAGCGATTACAATATCACACGAGGGTTGCGATAGAAAAAAATATATATATCTATATCGGGTGGGTGGGTTTTTAGAGGGCGGCGAAAATTTGTGAGACATGTAAGAGGACTTCAAGGCGTTTTTAAAAACATGGTTATAATAAAAGCGGGACACGAGTCAAAAGTTATGGCAAAAGCAGTTTTTCACCATCAATGGCCAAAACCCCAATCGCCGTTTCGGATCCTCCATCCGACATCGCTCATCCTTGCGATCAAAATTTACAACAAGAACAAGCAAAACCCTACTACGGTGATCTGAAAAAAAAAAAAAATGCCTATACTACCCACTCATATTATCCGTTGGGAAAAATGATTACAATATCACACGAGGGGTTGCGATAGAAAAAAAATATTATAATCTTATCCGGTGGGTGGGTTTTAGAGGGACGGCAAATTTGTGAGACATGTAGAGGACTTCAAGGCGTTTTCGAAACATGGTTATAATAGGAAAAGCGGACACCGAGTCAAAAAGTTATGGCAAAAATTTTTTTCACCATCAATGGCCAAAACCCCAATCGCCGTTTCGGATCCTCCATCGACATCGCTCATCCTTGCGATCAAAATTACAACAAGAACAAGCAAAACCCTACTACGGTGATCTGAAAAAAAAAAAATGCCTATACTACCCACTCATATTATCGATTTGGGAAAAAGCGATTACAATATCACACGAGGGTTGCGATAGAAAAAAAATATTATAATACTATCCGGTGGGTAAGTTTTTAGAGGATGAATGTGCAAAATTTGTTGTGAGACATGTAGAGGACTTCAAGGCGTTTTAAAACATGGTTATAATAGGAAAAGCGGACACACGAGTCAAAAGTTATGGCAAAAGCAGTTTTCACCATCAATGGCCAAAACCCCAATCGCCGTTTCGGATCCTCCATCCGACATCGCTCATCCTTGCGATCAAAATTACAACAAGAACAAGCAAAACCCTACTACGGTGATCTATAAAAAAAAAAAAAAATGCCTATACTACCCACTCATATTATCGATTGGGAAAAAATTGATTACAATATCACACGAGGGTTGCGATAGAAAAAAATATTATAATACTATCCGGTGGGTGGTTTTTAGAGGGGCGACGAAAATTTGTGAGACATGTAGAGGACTTCAAGGCGTTTTCGAAACATGGTTATTATAATAAAAGCGGACACCGAGAGTCAAAAGTTATGGCAAAAGCAGTTTTCACCATCAATGGCCAAAACCCCAATCGCCGTTTCGGATCCTCCATCCGACATCGCTCATCCTTGCGATCAAAATTACAACAAGAACAGCAAAAACCCTACTACGGTGATCTAAAAAAAAAAAAATGCCTATACTACCCACTCATATTATCCGTTGGGAAAAAGCGATTACAATATCACACGAGGGTTGCGATAGAAAAAATATTATAATCTTATCGGTGGGTTTTTTTAGAGGAGCGCGAAAAAGTTTATGTGAGACATGTAGAGGACTTCAAGGCGTTTTCGAAACATGGTTATAATAGGAAAAAAGCGGACACCGAGTCAAAAAGTTATGGCCAAAAGCAGGTTTTTTCACCATCAATGGCCAAAACCCCAATCGCCGTTTTCGGATCCTCCATCCGACATCGCTCATCCTTGCGATCAAAATTACAACAAGAACAAGCAAAAACCCTACTACGGTGATGATATAAAAAAAAAAAATGCCTATACTACCCCTCATATTATCGTTGGGAAAAAATGATTACAATATCACACACGAGGGTTGCGCGATAGAAAAATTATATAATTATCCGGTGGTTTTTTTAGAGGGGCGGCAAAATTTTTGAGACATGTAGAGGACTTCAAGGCGTTTCGAAACATGGTTATAATAGGAAAAGCGGGACACGAGTCAAAAGTTATGGCCAAAAGCAGTTTTCACCATCCAATGGCCAAAACCCCAATCGCCGTTTCGGATCCTCCATCCGACATCGCTCATCCTTGCGATCAAAATTACAACAAGAACAAGCAAAACCCTACTACGGTGATCTATGAAAAAAAAAAAATGCCTATACTACCCACTCATATTATCATTTGGAAAAAGCGATTACAATATCACCACGAGGGTTGCGATATAGAAAAAAATATTATAATACTATCGGTGGGGTGGGTTTTTAGAGGGGCGGTGAAATTTGTGAGACATGTAGAGGACTTCAAAGGCGTTTCGAAACATGGTTATAATAGGAAAAGCGGACACCCGAGTCAAAAGTTATGGCCAAAAGCAGTTTTCACCATCAATGGCCAAAACCCCAATCGCCGTTTCGGATCCTCCATCCGACATCGCTCATCCTTGCGATCAAAATTACAACAAGAACAAGCAAAAAACCCTACTACGGTGATCTATGAAAAAAAAAATGCCTATACTACCCCTCATATTTATCCGTTGGGAAAAAGCGATTACAATATCACCACGAGGGTTGCGATAGAAAAAAATATTATAATCTTATCCGGTGGGTGGTTTTTTAGGGGCGACGAAGCTTTGTGAGACATGTAGAGGACTTCAAGGCGTTTCGAAACATGGTTATAATAGGAAAAGCGGGACACGAGTCAAAAGTTATGGCCAAAAGCAGTTTTCACCATCAATGGCCAAAACCCCAATCGCCGTTTTCGGATCCTCCATCGACATCGCTCATCCTTGCGATCAAAATTACAACAAGAACAAGCAAAAACCCTACTACGGTGATCTATGAAAAAAAAAAATGCCTATACTACCCACTCATATTATCCGTTGGGAAAAGCGATTACAATATCACACACGAGGGTTGCGATATAAAAAAATATTATAATATCTTATCGGTGGGGTCAGTTTTTTTAGAGGCGAAAGTTTTGTGAGACATGTAGAGGACTTCAAAGCGTTTTCGAAACATGGTTATAATAGGAAAAGCGGACACCGAGTCAAAAGTTATGGCCAAAAGCAGGTTTTTCACCATCAATGGCAAAAACCCCAATCGTTTTTTCGGATCCTCCATCCGACATCGCTCATCCTTGCGATCAAAATTACAACAAGAACAAGCAAAAAACCCTACTACGGTGATCTATGAAAAAAAAAAATGCCTATACTACCCACTCATATTATCGTTGGGGAAAAATGATTACAATATCACACGAGGGTTGCGATAGAAAAAAATATTATAATACTATCCGGTGGGTGGGTTTTAGAGGGGCGGCAAAAATTTGTGAGACATGTAGAGGACTTCAAGGCGTTTCGAAACATGGTTATAATAGGAAAGCGGACGGACACCGAGTCAAAAGTTATGGCCAAAACAGTTTTCACCATCAATGGCCAAAACCCCAATCGCCCGTTTCGGATCCTCCATCCGACATCGGCTCATCCTTGCGATCAAAATTACAACAAGAACAAAGCAAAAACCCTACTACGGTGATCTATGAAAAAAAAAAAAATGCCTATACTACCCCTCATATTATCCGTTGGGAAAAATGATTACAATATCACACGAGGGTTGCGATAGAAAAAATATTATAATACTATCCGGTGGGTGGGTTTTTAGAGGGAATGAAAATTTGTGAGAGACATGTAGAGGACTTCAAGGCGTTTCGAAACATGGTTATAATAGGAAAAGCGGACACCGAGTCAAAAGTTATGGCCAAAAAAATTTTTTTCACCATCAATGGCCAAAACCCCCAATCGCCGTTTCGGATCCTCCATCGACATCGCTCATCCTTGCGATCAAAATTACAACAAGAACAAGCAAAAACCCTACTACGGTGATCTATGAAAAAAAAAATGCCTATACTACCCCATCATATTATCCGATTTGGGAAAAGCGATTACAATATCACACGAGGGTTGCGATAGAAAAAAAATATTATAATACTATCCGGTGGGTGGGTTTTTAGAGGGACGACAAAATTTGTGAGACATGTAGAGGACTTCAAAGGCGTTTCGAAAAACATGGTTATAATAGGAAAAGCGGGACACGAGTCAAAAGTTATGGCCAAAAGCAGTTTTCACCCATCAATGGCAAAAACCCCAATCGCCGTTTTCGGATCCTCCATCCGACATCGCTCATCCTTGCGATCAAAATTACAACAAGAACAAGCAAAACCCTACTACGGTGATCTATGAAAAAAAAAAAAATGCCTATACTACCCACTCATATTATCCGTTGGGAAAAATGATTACAATCACCACGAGGGTTGCGATAGAAAAAATATTATAATACTTATCCGGTGGGTCAGTTTTTAGGGGACGACAAATTTGTGAGACATGTAGAGGACTTCAAGGCGTTTTCGAAACATGGTTATATAATAGGAAAAGCGGACACCGAAGTCAAAAAAGTTATGGCCAAAAACAGTTTTTCACCATCAATGGCCAAAACCCCAATCGCCGTTTTCGGATCCTCCATCCGACATCGCTCATCCTTGCGATCAAAATTACAACAAGAACAAGCAAAAACCCTACTACGTGATGATCTATGAAAAAAAAAAATGCCTATACTACCCCCTCATATTATCCGTTTTGGGAAAAAGCGATTACAATATCACACGAGGGTTGCGATAAAAAAAAATATTATAATCTTATCCGGTGGGTGGGTTTTTTAGAGGGCGGCGAAAATTTGTGAGACATGTAGAGGACTTCAAGGCGTTTTCGAAACATGGTTATAATAGGAAAAGCGGACACCGAGTCAAAAGTTATGGCCAAAAGCAGTTTTTCACCATCAATGGCCAAAACCCCAATCGCCGTTTTCGGATCCTCCATCCGACATCGCTCATCCTTGCGATCAAAATTACAACAAGAACAAGCAAAACCCTACTACGGTGATCTGAAAAAAAAAAAAATGCCTATATACTACCCACTCATATTATCGTTTGTTGGGAAAAATGATTACAATATCACACGAGGGTTGCGATAGAGAAAAATATTATAATCTATATCGGTGGGGGTTTTTTAGAGGGGCGGCGAATTTTGTGAGACATGTAGAGGACTTCAAGGCGTTTCGAAAAACATGGTTATAATAGGAAAAGCGGACAGTCAAAAGTTATGGCCAAAACAGTTTTCACCATCAATGGCCAAAACCCCAATCGCCGTTTTCGGATCCTCCATCGACATCGGCTCATCCTTGCGATCAAAATTACAACAAGAACAAGCAAAAAACCCTACTACGGTGATCTGAAAAAAAAAAAAAATGCCTATACTACCCACTCATATTATCCGTTGGGAAAAATGATTACAATATCACACGAGGGTTGCGATAGAGAAAAAATATTATAATACTTATCCGGTGGGGTGGGTTTTAGAGGGGGCGGCATGAATTTGTGAGACATGTAGAGGACTTCAAGGCGTTTTCGAAACATGGTTATAATAGGAAAAGCGGACACGAGTCAAAAGTTATGGCCAAAAGCAGTTTTCACCATCAATGGCCAAAACCCCAATCGCCCGTTTTCGGATCCTCCATCCGACATCATCGCTCATCCTTGCGATCAAAATTACAACAAGAACAAGCAAAACCCTACTACGGTGATCTATAAAAAAAAAAAAATGCCTATACTACCCACTCATATTATCGATTGGGGGAAAAAATGATTACAATATCACACGAGGGTTGCGATAAAAAAAAATATTATAATACTATCGGTGGGTGGTTTTTAGAGGGGCGACGAAGCTGTGAGACATGTAGAGGACTTCAAGGCGTTTCGAAACATGGTTATAATAGGAAAAGCGGACACCGAGTCAAAAGTTATGGCAAAAATAGTTTTCACCATCAATGGCCAAAAACCCCAATCGCCGTTTCGGATCCTCCATCCGACATCGCTCATCCTTGCGCGATCAAAATTACAACAAGAACAAGCAAAACCCTACTACGGTGATCTATGAAAAAAAAAAAATGCCTATACTACCCACTCATATTATCCGTTGGGAAAAGCGATTACAATATCACACGAGGGTTGCGATAGAAAAAAATATTATAATCTTATCCGGTGGGTGGTTTTTTAGAGGGGCGGCAAAGCATGTGAGACATGTAGAGGACTTCAAGGCGTTTCGAAACATGGTTATAATAGGAAAAGCGGACACGAGTCAAAAAAGTTATGGCCAAAACAGTTTTCACCATCAATGGCCAAAAACCCCAATCGCCGTTTCGGATCCTCCATCCGACATCGGCTCATCCTTGCGATCAAAATTACAACAAGAACAAGCAAAACCCTACTACGGTGATCTATGAAAAAAAAAAAATGCCTATACTACCCACTCATATTATCGGTTTGGAAAAAGCGATTACAATATCACACGAGGGTTGCGATAGAAAAAAATATTATATATCTATCGGTGGGTTTTTTTTAGAGGGAATGACAAATTTGTGAGACATGTAGAGGACTTCAAGGCGTTTCGAAAAACATGGTTATAATAGGAAAAGCGGACACGAGTCAAAAAGTTATGGCCAAAACAGTTTTCACCATCAATGGCCAAAACCCCAATCGCCGTTTCGGATCCTCCATCGACATCGCTCATCCTTGCGATCAAAATTACAACAAGAACAAGCAAAAACCCTACTACGGTGATCTATGAAAAAAAAATGCCTATACTACCCCTCATATTATCCGTTGGGAAAAAGCGATTACAATATCACACAAGGGTTGCGATAGAAAAAAATATTATAATCTTATCCGGTGGGTGGGTTTTTTTTAGAGGGACGGCGAATGAATTTGTGAGACATGTAGAGGACTTCAAGGCGTTTCGAAAACATGGTTATAATAGGAAAAGCGGACACACGGAGTCAAAAGTTATGGCCAAAAAACAGTTTTTCACCATCAATGGCCAAAACCCATCGCCGTTTTCGGATCCTCCATCGACATCGCTCATCCTTGCGATCAAAATTACAACAAGAACAAGCAAAACCCTACTACGGTGATCTAAAAAAAAAAAAAATGCCTATACTACCCCCTCATATTATCCGTTTGGGAAAAAGCGATTACAATATCACCACGAGGGTTGCGATAGAGAAAAATATTATATCTTATCGGTGGGTCGGTTTTAGAGGGCGGCGAAGCTGTATGAGACATGTAGAGGACTTCAAGGCGTTTCGAAACATGGTTATAATAGGAAAAGCGGGACACCGAGTCAAAAAGTTATGGCCAAAAGCAGTTTTCACCATCAATGGCCAAAACCCCAATCGCGTTTTCGGATCCTCCATCCGACGCATCGCTCATCCTTGCGATCAAAATTACAACAAGAACAAAACAAAAAAACTACGGTGATCTAAAAAAAAAAAAATGCCTATACTACCCCCTCATATTATCCGTTGGGAAAAATGATTACAATATCACGAGGGTTGCGATAAAAAAAATATTATAATCTTATCCGGTGGGTCGGTTTTTAGAGGGACAAGCAAAAGCTGTGAGACATGTAGAGGACTTCAAGGCGTTTTAAAACATGGTTATAATAGGAAAAGCGGACACGAGTCAAAAGTTATGGCCAAAACAGTTTTTCACCATCAATGGCCAAAAACCCCAATCGCCCGTTTCGGATCCTCCATCGACATCGCTCATCCTTGCGATCAAAATTACAACAAGAACAAAAACAAGCAAAACCCTACTCTACGGTGATCTATGAAAAAAAATGCCTATACTACCCCTCATATTATCCGTTTGGAAAAAAATGATTACAAATATCACGAGGGTTGCGATAAAAAAAATATTATAATCTTATCCGGTGGGTGGGTTTTAGAGGGGGCGGAAAATTTGTGAGACATGTAGAGAGGACTTCAAGGCGTTTTCGAAACATGGTTATAATAGGAAAAGCGGACACCGAGTCAAAAGTTATGGCCAAAAGCAGTTTTCACCATCAATGGCCAAAACCCCAATCGCCGTTTCGGATCCTCCATCCGACATCGCTCATCCTTGCGATCAAAATTACAACAAGAACAAGCAAAAAACCCTACTACTGGTGATCTATGAAAAAAAAAAAATGCCTATACTACCCCTCATATATTATCCGTTGGGAAAAAGCGATTACAATATCACCACGAGGGTTGCGATAGAAAAAAAATATTATATATCTTATCCGGTGGGTTTAAGTTTTTTAGGGGGCGAAAGCTGTGAGACATGTAGAGGACTTCAAGGCGTTTTAAAAACATGGTTATAATAGGAAAAGCGGACACACGAGTCAAAAGTTATGGCCAAAAGCAGTTTTCACCATCAATGGCCAAAAAACCCCAATCGCCGTTTTTCGGATCCTCCATCCGACATCGCTCATCCTTGCGATCAAAATTACAACAAGAACAACAAAAACCCTACTACGGTGATCTATGAAAAAAAAATGCCTATACTACCCACTCATATTATCCGATTTGGAAAAAGCGATTACAATATCACACGAGGGTTGCGATAGAAAAAATATTATAATACTATATCCGGTGGGTGGGTTTTTTAGGGGACGGCGACAAAGTTTTTGTGAGACATGTAGAGGACTTCAAGGCGTTTTCGAAACATGGTTATAATAGGAAAAGCGGACACCGAGTCAAAAGTTATGGCAAAAGCAGTTTTCACCATCAATGGCCAAAAACCCCAATCGCCGTTTTCGGATCCTCCATCCGACATCGCTCATCCTTGCGATCAAAATTACAACAAGAACAAAGCAAAACCCTACTACGGTGATCTAAAAAAAAAAATGCCTATGCCTATACTACCCACTCATATTATCCATTTGGGAAAAATGATTACAATATCACACGAGGGTTGCGATAGAAAAAAAAATATTATAATACTATCCGGTGGGTGTTTTTTTAGAGGGGACGGCGAAAGCTGTGAGACATGTAGAGGACTTCAGGACTTCTAGGCGTTTTTCGAAAAACATGGTTATAATAGGAAAAGCGGACACGAGTCAAAAGTTATGGCCAAAAGCAGTTTTCACCATCAATGGCAAAAACCCCAATCGCCGTTTCGGATCCTCCATCGACATCGCTCATCCTTGCGATCAAAATTACAACAAGAACAAGCAAAAACCCTACTACGGTGATCTCTGAAAAAAAAAAAAATGCCTATACTACCCACTCATATTATCGTTGGGAAAAAATGATTACAATATCACACGAGGGTTGCGATAAAAAAATATTATAATATCTTATCCGGTGGGTGGGTTTTTTTAGGGGATGTGAAGTGATGTGAGACATGTAGAGGACTTCAAGGCGTTTTTCGAAACATGGTTATAATAGGAAAAGCGGACACCGAGTCAAAAGTTATGGCCAAAAAGTTTTTCACCATCAATGGCCAAAACCCCAATCGCCGTTTCGGATCCTCCATCCGACATCGCTCATCCTTGCGATCAAAATTACAACAAGAACAACAAAGCAAAACCCTACTACGGTGATCTAAAAAAAAAAATGCCTATACTACCCCACTCATATTATCCATTTGGGAAAAATGATTTACAATATCACCACGAGGGTTGCGATAGAAAAAAATATTATAATCTTATCCGGTGGGTGTTTTTTAGAGGGATGAAAAAGATGTGAGACATGTAGAGGACTTCAAGGCGTTTTCGAAACATGGTTATAATAGGAAAACGGACACCGAGTCAAAAGTTATGGCCAAAAGCAGTTTTTTCACCATCCAATGGCCAAAACCCCAATCGCCGTTTCGGATCCTCCATCCGACATCGCTCATCCTTGCGATCAAAATTACAACAAGAACAAGCAAAACCCTACTACGGTGATCTAAAAAAAAAAAAAATGCCTATACTACCCACTCATATTATCCATTTGGGAAAAAGCGATTACAATATCACACGAGGGTTGCGATAGAAAAAAAATATTATAATCTTATCCGGTGGGTGGGGTTTTTAGAGGGGCGCAAAATGTGTGAGACATGTAGAGGACTTCAAGGCGTTTTCGAAAAACATGGTTATAATAGGAAAAGCGGACACGAGTCAAAAGTTATGGCCAAAAGCAGTTTTCACCATCAATGGCCAAAACCCCAATCGCCGTTTCGGATCCTCCATCCGACATCGCTCATCCTTGCGATCAAAATTACAACAAGAACAAGCAAAAAACCCTACTACGGTGATCTATGAAAAAAAAAAAAAATGCCTATACTACCCACTCATATTATCCGTTGGGAAAAAATGATTACAACATCACACGAGGGTTGCGATAAAAAAAATATTATATCTTATCCGGTGGGTCAGTTTTTAGAGGAATGGAAAGTTGTGAGACATGTAGAGGACTTCAAGGCGTTTTTTGAAACATGGTTATAATAGGAAAAGCGGACACGAGTCAAAAGTTATGGCCAAAAAAGGTTTTTTCACCATCAATGGCCAAAACCCCAATCGCCGTTTCGGATCCTCCATCCCGACATCGCTCATCCTTGCGATCAAAATTACAACAAGAACAAGCAAAACCCTACTACGGTGATCTATAAAAAAAAAAATGCCTATACTACCCACTCATATTATATTTTGGGAAAAAGCGATTACAATATCACACGAGGGTTGCGATAGAAAAAAAATATTATAATACTATCCGGTGGGTGGGTTTTTTAGAGGGATGACGAAATTTTGTGAGACATGTAGAGGACTTCAAGGCGTTTTCGAAACATGGTTATAATAGGAAAAGCGGACACACGAGTCAAAAGTTATGGCCAAAACAGTTTTTCACCATCAATGGCAAAAAACCCCAATCGCCGTTTCGGATCCTCCATCCGACACATCGCTCATCCTTGCGATCAAAATTACAAAGAACAAGCAAAAACCCTACTACGGTGATCTATGAAAAAAAAAAAATGCCTATATACTACCCACTCATATTATCGTTGGGAAAAATGATTACAATATCACACGAGGGTTGCGATAGAGAAAAATATTATAATACTATCCGGGTGGGTGGTTTTAGAGGGGGGCTTTGATATGAGACATGTAGAGGACTTCAAGGCGTTTTCGAAACATGGTTATAATAGGAAAAAAGCGGACACCGTCAAAAAAGTTATGGCAAAAGCAGTTTTTCACCATCAATGGCCAAAAAACCCCAATTTTTTCGGATCCTCCATCCGACATCATCTCATCCTTGCGATCAAAATTACAACAAGAACAAGCAAAACCCTACTACGGTGATCTAAAAAAAAAAAAAAATGCCTATACTACCCACTCATATTATCGTTGGGTTGGGAAAAACGATTACAATATCACACGAGGGTTGCGATAAAAAAAATATTATTATATCTTATCCGGTGGGTTTTTTTAGGGGATGATGAAATTTGTGAGACACATAGAGGACTTCAAGGCGTTTTCGAAACATGGTTATAATAGGAAAAGCGGGACACCGAGTCAAAAGTTATGGCCAAAACAGTTTTTTCACCATCAATGGCCAAAACCCCAATCGCCGTTTCGGATCCTCCATCCGACATCGCTCATCCTTGCGATCAAAAAACAACAACAAAACAAGCAAAACCCTACTACGGTGATCTAAAAAAAAAAAAAATATACTACCCCCCTCATATTATCCATTTGGGAAAAAGCGATTACAATATCACACGAGGGTTGCGATAGAAAAATATTATAATACTATCGGTGGGTCGGTTTTTAGAGGGGGCGGAAAGCTTTTTGAGACACATAGAGGACTTCAAGGCGTTTTCGAAACATGGTTATAATAGGAAAAGCGGACACCGAGTCAAAAGTTATGGCCAAAAGCAGTTTTTTCACCATCAATGGCCAAAACCCCAATCGCCGTTTTCGGATCCTCCATCCGACATCGCTCATCCTTGCGATCAAAATTACAACAAGAACAAAGCAAAACCCTACTACTATGGTGATCTATGAAAAAAAAAATGCCTATACTACCCACTCATATTATTTGTTGGGAAAAAGCGATTACAATATCACACGAGGGTTGCGATAGAAAAAAATATTATAATACTATCGGTGGGTAATTTTTTAGAGGGATGACAAAAGCTGTGAGACATGTAGAGGACTTCAAGGCGTTTCGAAACATGGTTATAATAGGAAAAGCGGACACACGAGTCAAAAGTTATGGCCAAAAGCAGTTTTCACCATCAATGGCCAAAACCCCAATCGCCGTTTCGGATCCTCCATCCGACATCGCTCATCCTTGCGATCGATCAAAATTACAACAAGAACAAAGCAAAAACCCTACTACGGTGATCTATGAAAAAAAAAATGCCTATACTACCCACTCATATTATCGTTTGGGAAAAATGATTACAATATCACACGAGGGTTGCGATAAAAAAAAATATTATAATCTTATCCGGTGGGTGGGTTTTAGAGGGGGCGGCAAATTTGTGAGACATGTAGAGGACTTCAAGGCGTTTTCGAAACATGGTTATAATAGGAAAACGGACGGACACAGGAGTCAAAAGTTATGGCAAAAGCAGTTTTCACCATCCAATGGCCAAAACCCCAATCGCCGTTTTCGGATCCTCCATCCGACATCGCTCATCCTTGCGATCAAAATTACAACAAGAACAAAGCAAAACCCTACTACGGTGATCTATGAAAAAAAAAAAAATGCCTATACTACCCACTCATATTATCCGTTGGGAAAAATGATTACAATATCACACGAGGGGTTGCGATAGAAAAAAAATATTACTATACTATCCGGTGGGTAGTTTTTTTAGAGGGGAAAAATTTGTGAGAGACATGTAGAGGACTTCAAGGCGTTTTCGAAACATGGTTATAATAGGAAAAAGCGGACACGAGTCAAAAGTTATGGCCAAAAAACAGTTTTTCACCATCAATGGCCAAAACCCCAATCGCCGTTTCGGATCCTCCATCGACATCGCTCATCCTTGCGATCAAAATTACAACAAGAACAAAGCAAAACCCTACTACGGTGATCTATGAAAAAAAAAAAATGCCTATACTACCCCCTCATATTATCCATTTGGGAAAAATGATTACAATATCACACGAGGGTTGCGATAGAAAAAAAATATTATAATCTTATCCGGTGGGTGGTTTTTAGAGGGGGCGACAAATTTTGTGAGACATGTAGAGGACTTCAAGGCGTTTTCGAAACATGGTTATAATAGGAAAAGCGGACACACGAGTCAAAAGTTATGGCCAAAAAGCGGTTTTCACCATCAATGGCCAAAACCCCAATCGCCGTTTTTCGGATCCTCCATCGACATCGCTCATCCTTGCGATCAAAATTACAACAAGAACAAAAAAACCCTACTACGATGATCTAAAAAAAAAAAAAAAAATGCCTATACTACCCACTCATATTATCCGTTGGGAAAAAGCGATTACAATATCACACGAGGGTTGCGATAGAGAAAAATATTATATATCTTATCGGTGGGTGGGTTTTTAGAGGGACGACGAAGCTGTGTGAGACATGTATGTAGAGGACTTCAAGGCGTTTTCGAAACATGGTTATAATAGGAAAGCGGACGGACACGAGTCAAAAGTTATGGCCAAAACAGTTTTTCACCATCCAATGGCCAAAAAACCCCAATCGCCGTTTCGGATCCTCCATCGACATCGCTCATCCTTGCGATCAAAATTACAACAAGAACAAGCAAAACCCTACTACGGTGATCTGAAAAAAAAAAAATGCCTATACTACCCCTCTCATATTATCCGTTGGGAAAAAGCGATTACAATATCACACGAGGGTTGCGATAGAAAAAATATTATAATACTATCCGGTTGGGTTTTTTTAGAGGGGGAATGCAAAGTTGTGAGACATGTAGAGGACTTCAAGGCGTTTTCGAAACATGGTTATAATAGGAAAAGCGGACACACGAGTCAAAAGTTATGGCAAAAGCAGTTTTCACCATCAATGGCCAAAACCCCAATCGCCGTTTTCGGATCCTCCATCCGACATCGCTCATCCTTGCGATCAAAATTACAACAAGAACAAGCAAAACCCTACTACGGTGATCTATGAAAAAAAAAATGCCTATACTACCCACTCATATTATCCGTTTGGAAAAAGCGATTACAATATCACACGAGGGTTGCGATAGAAAAAAAATATTATAATACTATCCGGTGGGTTTTTTTTAGAGGGACGGTGAAGTTGTGAGACACATGTAGAGGACTTCAAGGCGTTTAAAAAACATGGTTATAATAGGAAAAGCGGACACGAGTCAAAAGTTATGGCCAAAAGCAGTTTTCACCATCAATGGCCAAAACCCCAATCGCCGTTTTCGGATCCTCCATCCGACATCGCTCATCCTTGCGATCAAAATTACAACAAGAACAAGCAAAAAACCCTACTACGGTGATCTATGAAAAAAAAAATGCCTATACTACCCACTCATATTATCCATTTGGGAAAAGCGATTACAATATCACACGAGGGTTGCGATAAAAAAAATATTATAATACTATCCGGTGGGTCAGTTTTAGAGGGGGGCGAAAAGCTGTGAGACATGTAGAGGACTTCAAGGCGTTTTCGAAACATGGTTATAATAGGAAAAGCGGACACACGAGTCAAAAGTTATGGCCAAAAGCAGTTTTCACCATCAATGGCCAAAACCCCAATCGCCGTTTTCGGATCCTCCATCCGACATCGCTCATCCTTGCGATCAAAATTACAACAAGAACAAGCAAAACCCTACTACGGTGATGATCTATAAAAAAAAAAATGCCTATACTACCCCTCATATTATCCGTTGGGAAAAAAAAATGATTACAATCATCACACGAGGGTTGCGATAGAAAAAATATTATATATACTATCCGGTGGGTGGGTTTTAGGGGGGCGAAGAAAATTTGTGAGACATGTAGAGGACTTCAAGGCGTTTCGAAACATGGTTATAATAGAAAAGCGGACACGAGTCAAAAGTTATGGCCAAAAGCAGTTTTCACCATCAATGGCCAAAACCCCAATCGCCGTTTCGGATCCTCCATCCATCGACATCGCTCATCCTTGCGATCAAAATTACAACAAGAACAAGCAAAAACCCTACTACGGTGATCTATGAAAAAAAAAAAAAAAATGCCTATACTACCCACTCATATTATCCGTTGGGAAAAGCGATACAACAATATCACGAGGGTTGCGATAGAAAAAAATATTATAATACTATCCGGTGGGTGGGTTTTTAGAGGGGACAACAAAGCTGTGAGACATGTAGAGGACTTCAAGACGTTTTCGAAACATGGTTATAATAGGAAAAGCGGACACCGAGTCAAAAGTTATGGCCAAAACAGTTTTCACCATCAATGGCCAAAACCCCAATCGCCGTTTTCGGATCCTCCATCGACATCGCTCATCCTTGCGATCAAAATTACAACAAGAACAAGCAAAAAACCCTACTACGGTGATCTATGAAAAAAAAAAATGCCTATACTACCCACTCATATTATCCGTTGGGAAAAATGATTACAATATCACACGGGAGGGTTGATAGAGAAAAATATTATAATCTTATCCGGTGGGTGGGTTTTAGAGGGGCGGCAAAGACTACTATGAGACATGTAGAGGACTTCAAGGCGTTTCGAAACATGGTTATAATAGGAAAAGCGGACACCGAGTCAAAAAGTTATGGCCAAAAGCAGTTTTCACCATCAATGGCCAAAACCCCAATCGCCGTTTCGGATCCTCCATCGACATCGCTCATCCTTGCGATCAAAATTACAACAAGAACAAGCAAAAACCCTACTACGGTGATCTGAAAAAAAAAAAAATGCCTATACTACCCCCTCATATTATCCGATTTGGGAAAAATGATTACAATATCACACGAGGGTTGCGATAGAAAAAATATTATAATCTTATCCGGTGGGTCGGTTTTTAGAGGGCGGCAAATTTTATGAGACATGTAAGGACTTCAAGGCGTTTCAAAAAAAACATGGTTATAATAGGAAAAGCGGACACACGAGTCAAAAGTTATGCCAAAAGCAGTTTTTCACCATCAATGGCCAAAACCCCAATCGCCGTTTTTCGGATCCTCCATCGACATCGCTCATCCTTGCGATCAAAATTACAACAAGAACAAGCAAAACCCTACTACGGTGATCTATGAAAAAAAAAAATGCCTATACTACCCACTCATATTATCCGTTGGGAAAAAGCGATTACAATATCACCACGAGGGTTGCGATAGAGAAAAATATTATAATACTATTATGGGGTGGGTTTTTTTTTTAGAGGACGAAAAAGCTGTGAGACATGTAGAGGACTTCAAGGCGTTTCGAAAAACATGGTTATAATAGGAAAAGCGGACACGAGTCAAAAGTTATGGCCAAAAAAGCAGTTTTCACCATCAATGGCCAAAACCCCAATCGCCGTTTCGGATCCTCCATCCGACATCGCTCATCCTTGCGATCAAAATTACAACAAGAACAAGCAAAAAAACCCTACTACGGTGATCTGAAAAAAAAAAAATGCCTATACTACCCACTCATATTATCCGTTTGGGAAAAAAATGATTAACAAATCACACGAGGGTTGCGATAGAAAAAAATATTATAATCTATATCCGGTGGGTTTTTTTTAGAGGGGCGATGAAATTTGTGAGACATATAGAGAGGACTTCAAGGCGTTTTCGAAAAACATGGTTATAATAGGAAAAGCGGACACCGAGTCAAAAGTTATGGCCAAAAGCAGTTTTTCACCATCAATGGCCAAAACCCCAATCGCCGTTTTCGGATCCTCCATCCGACATCGCTCATCCTTGCGATCAAAATTACAACAAGAACAAGCAAAACCCTACTACGATGATCTGAAAAAAAAAAAAATGCCTATACTACCCCTCATATTATCCGTTGGGAAAAAGCGATTACAATATCACACGAGGGTTGCGATATAGAAAAAAATATTATAATACTATCGGTGGGTGGGTTTTTTAGAGGGATGGCAAAAATTTTGAGACATGTAAGGACTTCAAGGCGTTTCGAAACATGGTTATAATAGGAAAAGCGGACACACGAGTCAAAAAGTTATGGCCAAAAGCAGTTTTCACCATCAATGGCCAAAACCCCAATCGCCGTTTCGGATCCTCCATCGACATCGCTCATCCTTGCGATCAAAATTACACAACAAAACAAAAAACCCTACTACGGTGATCTGAAAAAAAAAAAATGCCTATACTACCCCCTCATATTATCCGTTGGGAAAAAAATGATTACAATATCACACGAGGGTTGCGATAGAGAAAAAAAATATTATAATATTATCCGGTGGGTTTAGTTTTTAGGGGCGGCAAAATTTGTGAGACATGTAGAGGACTTCAAGGCGTTTTCGAAAAAACATGGTTATAATAGGAAAAGCGGACACACGAGTCAAAAGTTATGGCCAAAAGCAGTTTTTTTCACCATCAATGGCCAAAACCCCAATCGCCGTTTTTCGGATCCTCCATCGACATCGCTCATCCTTGCGATCAAAATTACAACAAGAACAAGCAAAACCCTACTACGGTGATCTATGAAAAAAAAAAATGCCTATACTACCCACTCATATTATCCATTTGGGAAAAATGATTACAATATCACACGAGGGTTGCGATAAAAAAAATATTATAATACTATCGGTGGGTGGGTTTTAGAGGGGGCGGCAAAGCTTTGTGAGACATGTAGAGGACTTCAAGGCGTTTTCGAAACATGGTTATAATAGGAAAAGCGGACACCGAGTCAAAAGTTATGGCCAAAAGCGGTTTTTCACCATCAATGGCCAAAACCCCAATCGCCCGTTTCGGATCCTCCATCCGACATCGCTCATCCTTGCGATCAAAATTACAACAAGAACAAGCAAAAACCCTACTACGGTGATCTATGAAAAAAAATGCCTATACTACCCACTCATATTATCCGATTTGGAAAAAGCGATTACAATATCACACGAGGGTTGCGATAGAAAAAAATATTATAATACTATCGGTGGGTGGGTTTTTTAGAGGGAATGACAAAAAAATTTGTGAGACATGTAGAGGACTTCAAGGCGTTTCGAAAACATGGTTATAATAGGAAAAGCGGACACGAGTCAAAAGTCAAAAGTTATGGCCAAAACAGTTTTCACCATCAATGGCCAAAACCCCAATCGCCGTTTCGGATCCTCCATCCGACATCGCTCATCCTTGCGATCAAAATTACAACAAGAACAAGCAAAACCCTACTACGGTGATCTATGAAAAAAAAAAATGCCTATACTACCCCCTCATATTATCATTGTTGGAAAAAGCGATTACAATATCACACGAGGGTTGCGATAGAAAAAATATTATAATCTTTATCCGGTGGGTCATTTTTTTAGAGGGATGAAAATTTTATGAGACACATGTAGAGGACTTCAAGGCGTTTCGAAACATGGTTATAATAGGAAAAGCGGACACACGAGTCAAAAGTTATGGCCAAAAGCAGTTTTCACCATCAATGGCCAAAAACCCCAATCGCCCGTTTCGGATCCTCCATCCGACATCGCTCATCCTTGCGATCAAAATTACAACAAGAACAAGCAAAACCCTACTCTACGGTGATCTGAAAAAAAAAAATGCCTATACTACCCACTCATATTATCCATTTGGGAAAAAATGATTACAATATCACACGAGGGTTGCGATAGAAAAAATATTATAATACTTATCGGTGGGTGGTTTTTTTAGAGGGGACGGCGAAGCTTGTGAGACATGTAGAGGACTTCAAGGCGTTTTAAAAACATGGTTATAATAGGAAAAGCGGACACCGAGTCAAAAAAAGTTATGGCAAAAAAGCAGTTTTTCACCATCAATGGCCAAAACCCCAAATCGCCGTTTTCGGATCCTCCATCCGACATCGCTCATCCTTGCGATCAAAATTACAACAAGAACAAGCAAAACCCTACTACGGTGATCTATGAAAAAAAAAAAATGCCTATACTACCCACTCATATTATCCGTTGGGAAAAAATGATTACAATATCACACGAGGGTTGCGATAGAAAAAATATTATAATCTTATCCGGTGGGTGGGTTTTTAGAGGATGGCGAAAGCTGTGAGAGACATGTAGAGGGACTTCAAGGCGTTTCGAAACATGGTTATAATAGGAAAAGCGGACACGAGTCAAAAGTTATGGCCAAAACAGTTTTTCACCATCAATGGCCAAAACCCCAATCGCCGTTTCGGATCCTCCATCGACATCGCTCATCCTTGCGATCAAAATTACAACAAGAACAAGCAAAACCCTACTACGGTGATCTATGAAAAAAAAAATGCCTATACTACCCCTCATATTATCCATTTGGGAAAAATGATTTACAATATCACCACGAGGGTTGCGATAGAAAAAATATTATAATCTATATATCCGGTGGGTAAGTTTTTTTAGGGGGATGACGAAGCTGTGAGACATGTAGAGGACTTCAAGGCGTTTTCGAAACATGGTTATAATAGGAAAAGCGGACACCGAGTCAAAAGTTATGGCCAAAAGCAGTTTTCACCATCAATGGCCAAAACCCCAATCGCCGTTTTCGGATCCTCCATCCGACATCGCTCATCCTTGCGATCAAAATTACAACAAGAACAAGCAAAACCCTACTACGGTGATCTATGAAAAAAAAAAAATGCCTATACTACCCACTCATATTATCCGTTGGGAAAAAAATGATTACAATATCACACGAGGGTTGCGATAAAAAAAAATATTATAATACTATCCGGTCGGTGGGTTTTTTTAGAGGGGCGGCGATTTGTGAGACATGTAGAGAGGACTTCAAGGCGTTTCGAAACATGGTTATAATAGGAAAAGCGGACACCCGAGTCAAAAGTTATGGCCAAAAGCAGTTTTCACCATCAATGGCCAAAACCCCAATCGCCGTTTCGGATCCTCCATCCGACATCGCTCATCCTTGCGATCAAAATTACAACAAAAACAAGCAAAACCCTACTACGGTGATCTATGAAAAAAAAAAAATGCCTATACTACCCACTCATATTATCCGATTTGGGAAAAATGATTACAATATCACACACGAGGGTTGCGATAGAGAAAAATATTATAATACTTATCGGTGGGTGGGTTTTTAGAGGGAATGACGAAAATTGTGAGAGACATGTAGAGGACTTCAAGGCGTTTTCGAAACATGGTTATAATAGGAAAAGCGGCGGACACGAGTCAAAAGTTATGGCCAAAAACAGTTTTTCACCATCCAATGGCCAAAACCCCAATCGCCGATTTCGGATCCTCCATCCGACATCGCTCATCCTTGCGATCAAAATTACAACAAGAACAAGCAAAACCCTACTACGGTGATCTATGAAAAAAAAAAATGCCTATACTACCCCTCATATTATCCATTTGGAAAAAGCGATTACAATATCACACGAGGGTTGCGATAGAGAAAAAATATTATAATCTTATCCGGTGGGTCAGTTTTAGAGGGGCGGCAAAGCTGTGAGACATGTAGAGGACTTCAAGGCGTTTCGAAACATGGTTATAATAGGAAAAGCGGACACACGAGTCAAAAGTTATGGCCAAAAAGTTTTTCACCATCAATGGCCAAAACCCCCGTTTTCGGATCCTCCATCGACATCGCTCATCCTTGCGATCAAAATTACAACAAGAACAAGCAAAACCCTACTACGGTGATCTATGAAAAAAAAAATGCCTATACTACCCACTCATATTATCCGTTGGGAAAAAGCGATTACAATATCACACGAGGGTTGCGATAGAAAAAAATATTATAATACTATCCGGTGGGTGGGTTTTAGAGGGATGGCAAAATTTGTGAGACATGTAGAGGACTTCAAAGGCGTTTTCGAAACATGGTTATAATAGGAAAAGCGGACACACGAGTCAAAAGTTATGGCCAAAAGCAGTTTTCACCATCAATGGCCAAAACCCCAATCGCCGTTTTCGGATCCTCCATCCGACATCGCTCATCCTTGCGATCAAAATTACAACAAGAACAAGCAAAACCCTACTACGGTGATCTATGAAAAAAAAAATGCCTATACTACCCCTCATATTATCCATTTGGGAAAAAGCGATTACAATATCACACGAGGGTTGCGATAGAAAAAAAAAAATATTATAATACTTATCGGTGGGTGTTTTTAGAGGAATGGCAAAGCTTGTGAGACATGTAGAGGACTTCAAGGCGTTTTAAAAACATGGTTATAATAGGAAAAGCGGACACCGAGTCAAAAGTTATGGCCAAAAACAGTTTTTTCACCATCAATGGCCAAAACCCCAATCGCCGTTTCGGATCCTCCATCCGACATCGCTCATCCTTGCGATCAAAATTACAACAAGAACAAAGCAAAACCCTACTACGGTGATCTATGAAAAAAAAAAATGCCTATACTACCCCTCATATTATCCGTTGGAAAAAAAATGATTACAATATCATCACGAGGGTTGCGATAGAAAAAATATTATAATCTTATCCGGTGGGTCAGTTTTTAGAGGGGCGACGAAGCTATGAGACATGTAGAGGACTTCAAGGCGTTTAAAACATGGTTATAATAGGAAAAGCGGACACGAGTCAAAAGTTATGGCCAAACAGTTTTCACCATCAATGGCCAAAACCCCAATCGCGTTTTCGGATCCTCCATCGACATCGCTCATCCTTGCGATCAAAATTACAACAAGAACAAGCAAAACCCTACTACGGTGATCTATGAAAAAAAAAATGCCTATACTACCCCTCATATTATCCATTTGGGAAAAAGCGATTACAATATCACACGAGGGTTGCGATAGAAAAAATATTATAATACTATCCGGTGGGTCAGTTTTTAGGAGGGGCAAAATTTGTGAGACACATGTAAGGACTTCAAGGCGTTTTCGAAACATGGTTATAATAGGAAAAGCGGACACCGAGTCAAAAAGTTATGGCCAAAAACAGTTTTCACCATCAATGGCCAAAACCCCAATCGCCGTTTCGGATCCTCCATCCGACATCGCTCATCCTTGCGATCAAAATTACAACAAGAACAAAGCAAAACCCTACTACGGTGATCTATAAAAAAAAAAAAAAATGCCTATACTACCCCACTCATATATTATCCATTTGGGAAAAATGATTACAATATCACACGAGGGTTGCGATAAAAAAATATTATAATACTATCGGTGGGTGGTTTTTAGAGGGGCGGAAAATTTGTGAGACATGTAGAGGACTTCAAGGCGTTTCGAAAACATGGTTATAATAGGAAAAGCGGGACACCGAGTCAAAAGTTATGGCCAAAAGCAGTTTTTCACCATCAATGGCAAAAAACCCCAATCGTGGTTTTCGGATCCTCCATCCGACGCATCGCTCATCCTTGCGATCAAAAATTACAACAAGAACAAAAAAAACTACTACGGTGATGATCTAAAAAAAAAAAAAATGCCTATACTACCCACTCATATTATCCGTTGGGAAAAAGCGATTACAATATCACAAGGGTTTGCGATAGAAAAAAAAAATATATATTATATTTATCGGTGGATGAGACATGTGGGTTTTAGGGCGGACACTTCAAAGAAAAAAGTTATGAGACATGTGAGGACTTCAAGGCGTTCCTCATCCTTGCGATCAAAATTACAACAAGAAAACATGGTTATAATATGAAAAAAAATGCCGGACTCATATTATCCGTTGGACATCACGAGGGTCAAAAGTTATATTATAAAATCCATTTTTTCACCATCAATGGCCAAAACGACTTCAAGGCGTTTCGAAACATGGTTTCGGATCGGGATTTCGAGTCAAAAGTTATGGCAAAAAAAATTTTCACCGCTCATCCGTTTCGGATCAAAATTCATCCTTGCGATCAAAAACAACAAACAAAACCCTACTACGGTGATCTATGAAAAAAAAAAATGCCTATACTACCCCTCATATTATCCGATTTGGGAAAAAAATGATTACAATATCACAAGGGTTGCGATAGAAAAAAAATTATTATACTTATCCGGTGGGTGGTTTTTTAGGAGAGGGCGGCAAAGCTTTGAGACATGTAGAGGACTTCAAAGGCGTTTCGAAAAAAAACATGGTTATAATAGGAAAAGCGGACACGAGTCAAAAAAGTTATGGCCAAAAAGTTTTTCACCATCCAATGGCCAAAAACCCCAATCGGTTTTCGGATCCTCCATCATCGCTCATCATCCTTGCGATCAAAAAAAAAGAAAAAAAAAAAACAATACAAGCAAAAACCCTACGGTGATCTAAAAAAAAAAAATGCCTATACTACCCCACTCATATTATCCGTTGGGAAAAATGATTACAATATCACACAAGGGTTGCGATAAAAAAAAATTATTATATCTTATCCGGTGGGTGGGTTTTAGAGGGACGAATGAAGCTTTGAGACATGTAGAGGACTTCAGGCGTTTTAAAACATGGTTTATAATAGGAAAGCGGACACGAGAGTCAAAAGTTATGGCAAAAACAGTTTTTCACCATCAATGGCCAAAACCCCAATCGCCGTTTTCGGATCCTCCATCGACATCGGCTCATCCTTGCGATCAAAATTACAACAAGAACAAAGCAAAACCCTACTATGATGATCTATGAAAAAAAAAAATGCCTATACTACCCCTCTCATATTATCCGTTGGGAAAAAAATGATTACAATATCACACGAGGGTTGCGATAGAAAAAAAAATTATAATACTATCATTGGGTGGGTTTTTATCGACAAATTTGTATGAAGACATATAAAGGACTTCAAAGGCGTTTTCAAAAACATGGTTATAATAGGAAAAGCGGACACCGAGTCAAAAGTTTGGCCAAAACAAAGTTTTCACCATCAATGGCAAAAACCCCAATCGCCGTTTTCGGATCCTCCATCCGACATCGCTCATCCTTGCGATCAAAATTACAACAAGAACAAGCAAAAACCCTACTACGGTGATCTGAAAAAAAAATGGTTAAAATCATATTAGTTTGGGATTACAATTTAAAATTTTAAAAAATCATTACAAATCGAAAAAAAATATTATAATACTATCGGGATCGGTTTCCATCCTCCATTTTGAGAACATGTAGGACTTCAATGCGTTTTCAAAACATGGTTATAATAGGAAAACAACAAAAAGTCAAAAGTTATGGCCAAAAAGTTTTTCACCATCAATGGAAAAAAAAAAAAATCTATTTCGGATCCTCCATATTCATCCTTGCGATCAAAATTAAAACAGAACAAGCAAAACCCTGAGGGTTCTATGATAAAAAAAAAAATGCCTATACTAAATTTTATCCGTTGGGAAAAAAATTTTTACAATATCACACGAGGGTTGCGATAGAAAAAAAATTTATACTATCCGGTGGAATGGCGAAATTTTGAGACATGTAGAGGACTTCAAGGCGTTTTCGAAACATGGTTTATAATAGAAAAGGACACCGAGTCAAAAGTTATGGCCAAAACAGTTTTTTCACCATCAATGGCCAAAACCCCAAATCGTTTTCGGATCCTCCATCCGACATCGCTCATCCTTGCGATCAAAATTACAACAAGAACAAGCAAAAACCCTACTACGGTGATCTATGAAAAAAAAAAATGCCTATACTACCCCCTCATATTATCCGTTGGGAAAAGCGATTACAATATCACACACGAGGGTTGCGATAGAAAAAAATATTATAATACTATCGGTGGTTTTGGGTGGGTTTTTAGAGGGATGGCAAAAGCTTTGAGACATAGGAAGAGGACTTCAAGGCGTTTCGAAACATGGTTATAATAGGAAAAGCGGACACCGAGTCAAAAGTTATGGCCAAAAGCAGTTTTTTCACCATCCAATGGCCAAAACCCCAATCGCCGTTTCGGATCCTCCATCCGACATCGCTCATCCTTGCGATCAAAATTACAACAAGAACAAGCAAAAAAACCCTACTACGGTGATCTAAAAAAAAAAATGCCTATACTACCCCTCATATTATCCATTGGTTGGAAAAAAAATGATTACAATATCACACGAGGGTTGCGATAGAAAAAATATTATAATCTTATCCGTGGGTGGGTTTTTTTTAGGGATTGGCGAAGCTTTGTGAGACATGTAGAGGACTTCAAGGCGTTCGAAAAACATGGTTATAATAGGAAAAGCGGACACCGAGTCAAAAAGTTATGGCCAAAAAGCAGTTTTTCACCATCAATGGCCAAACCCCCCAATCGCCGTTTCGGATCCTCCATCCGACATCGCTCATCCTTGCGATCAAAATTACAACAAGAACAAAGCAAAAACCCTACTACGGTGATCTATGAAAAAAAAAAAAATGCCTATACTACCCACTCATATTATCCGTTTGGGAAAAATGATTACAATATCACACAGGGGTTGCGATAGAAAAATATTATAATACTATCCGGTGGGTCATTTTTTAGAGGGGGGCGAAATTTTTTGTGAGACATGTATGTAGAGGACTTCAAGAGGCGTTTCGAAAAACATGGTTATAATAGAAAAGCGGACACACGAGAGTCAAAAGTTATGGCCAAAAGCAGTTTTTCATCATCAATGGCCAAAACCCCAATCGCCGTTTCGGATCCTCCATCCGACATCGCTCATCCTTGCGATCAAAATTACAACAACAAGAACAAGCAAAAACCCTACTACGGTGATCTATGAAAAAAAAAATGCCTATACTACCCACTCATATTATCCGTTGGGAAAAAATGATTACAATATCACACGAGGGTTGCGATAGAAAAAAAATATTATAATACTATCGGTTGGGTGGAGTTTTAGAGGGGCGAAATTTGTGAGACATGTAGAGGACTTCAAGGCGTTTTTCGAAAAAACATGGTTATAATAGGAAAAGCGGACACCGAGTCAAAAAAGTTATGGCCAAAAACAGTTTTCACCATCAATGGCCAAAACCCCAATCGCCGTTTCGGATCCTCCATCCGACATCGCTCATCCTTGCGATCAAAATTACAACAAGAACAAGCAAAACCCTACTACGGTGATCTAAAAAAAAAAAAAAAATGCCTATACTACCCACTCATATTATCCGTTGGGAAAAAGCGATTACAATATCACACGAGGGTTGCGATAGAAAAATATTATAATCTTATCCGGTGGGTCAGTTTTTTAGAGGGGCGGCAAAAAGCTTTATGAGACATGTAGAGGACTTCAAGGCGTTTTCGAAACATGGTTATAATAGGAAAAGCGGACACCGAGTCAAAAGTTATGGCCAAAAGCAGTTTTTTCACCATCAATGGCCAAAACCCCAATCGCCGTTTCGGATCCTCCATCCGACATCGCTCATCCTTGCGATCAAAATTACAACAAGAACAAGCAAAACCCTACTACGGTGATCTATGAAAAAAAAAAAATGCCTATACTACCCACTCATATTATCGTTTGGGAAAAATGATTACAATATATCACGAGGGTTGCGATAGAGAAAAATATTATAATCTTATGGGGTGGGTGGGTTTTTAGAGGGGGGCGACAAAGTTATGAGACATGTAGAGGACTTCAAAAGCGTTTCGAAACATGGTTATAATAGGAAAAGCGGACACGAGTCAAAAGTTATGGCCAAAACAGTTTTCACCATCAATGGCCAAAACCCCAATCGCCGTTTCGGATCCTCCATCCGACATCGCTCATCCTTGCGATCAAAAAATTATCAAAACAAGAACAAGCAAAACCCTACTACGGTGATCTATGAAAAAAAAAAAAAAAATGCCTATACTACCCACTCATATTATCCGTTGGGAAAAATGATTACAATATCACACGAGGGTTGCGATAGAAAAAAATATTATAATACTATCCGGTGGGTGGGTTTTTAGGGAACGGCAAAATTTGTGAGACATGTAGAGGACTTCAAGACGTTTTAAAACATGGTTATAATAGGAAAAGCGGACACGAGTCAAAAGTTATGGCCAAAAACAGTTTTTCACCATCAATGGCAAAAAACCCCAATCGCCGTTTTCGGATCCTCCATCCGACATCGCTCATCCTTGCGATCAAAATTACAACAAGAACAAGCAAAAAAACCCTACTACGGTGATCTATGAAAAAAAAAATGCCTATACTACCCTCTATTATTATCCGTTGGGAAAAATGCGATTACAATATCACCACGAGGGTTGCGATAGAGAAAAAATATTATAATCTTATATCGGTGGGTGGGTTTTAGAGGGGAATGGCAAAAAGCTGTGAGACATGTAGAGGACTTCAAGGCGTTTCAAAACATGGTTATAATAGGAAAAGCGGACACGAGTCAAAAGTTATGGCAAAAACAAGTTTTCACCATCAATGGCCAAAACCCCCAATCGCCGTTTCGGATCCTCCATCCGACATCGCTCATCCTTGCGATCAAAATTACAACAAGAACAAAGCAAAAACCCTACTACGATGATCTATGAAAAAAAAAAAATGCCTATACTACCCCCTCATATTATCCATTTGGGAAAAATGATTACAATATCACACACGAGGGTTGCGATAGAAAAAAATATTATAATACTATCCGGTGGGTGGGTTTTTAGAGGGGCGGCGCTTTGTGAGACATGTAGAGGACTTCAAGGCGTTTCGAAACATGTTTATAATAAAGCGGACGGACACCGAGTCAAAAGTTATGGCCAAAAAAGCAGTTTTTCACCATCAATGGCCAAAACCCCAATCGCCGTTTCGGATCCTCCATCCGACATCGGCTCATCCTTGCGATCAAAAAAATTACAACAAGAACAAGCAAAACCCTACTCGGTGATCTATGAAAAAAAAAATGCCTATACTACCCACTCATATTATCCGTTGGGAAAAAGCGATTACAATATCACACGAGGGTTGCGATAAAAAAATATTATAATACTATCCGGTGGGTGGGTTTTTAGAGGGGCGGCAAAGATTTTTGAGACATGTAGAGGACTTCAAGGCGTTTTAAAACATGGTTATAATAGGAAAAGCGGACACCGAGTCAAAAGTTATGGCCAAAACAGTTTTCACCATCAATGGCCAAAACCCCAATCGCCGTTTTCGGATCCTCCATCGACATCGCTCATCCTTGCGATCAAAATTACAACAAGAACAAGCAAAAAACCCTACTACAATGATCTATGAAAAAAAAAAAATGCCTATACTACCCCTCATATTATCCGTTGGGAAAAATGATTACAATATCATCACACGAGGGTTGCGATAGAAAAAATATTATAATCTTATCCGGTGGGTGGGTTTTAGAGGGGCATGGCGAAAATGTGAGACATGTAGAGGACTTCAAGACGTTTTCAAAACATGGTTATAATAGGAAAACGGACACGAGTCAAAAGTTATGGCCAAAACAGTTTTCACCATCAATGGCCAAAAAAACCCCCAATCGCCGTTTCGGATCCTCCATCGACATCGCTCATCCTTGCGATCAAAAAAATTACAACAAAAACAAGCAAAACCCTACTACGGTGATCTATGAAAAAAAAAATGCCTATACTACCCACTCATATTATCCGTTGGGAAAAATGATTACAATATCACACGAGGGTTGCGATAGAAAAAAAATATTATAATACTATCCGGTGGGTGGGTTTTTAGAGGGGCGGCAATGAATTTGTGAGACATGTAGAGGACTTCAAGGCGTTTTTCAAAACATGGTTATAATAGGAAAAGCGGACACCGAGTCAAAAAGTTATGGCCAAAAGCAGTTTTTTTCACCATCAATGGCCAAAAAACCCCAATCGCCGTTTTCGGATCCTCCATCCGACATATCGCTCATCCTTGCGATCAAAATTACAACAAGAACAAAAAAAACCCTACTACTGTGATCTATGAAAAAAAAAAATGCCTATACTACCCCCACATCATATTATCCGTTGGGAAAAATGATTACAATATCACACGAGGGTTGCGATAGAGAAAAAATATTATAATACTATCCGGTGGGTGGGTTTTTAGAGGGGCGGCGAAAATTTATGAGACATGTAGAGGACTTCAAGGCGTTTTAAAAACATGGTTATAATAGGAAAAGCGGACACGAGTCAAAAGTTATGGCCAAAACAGTTTTTCACCATCAATGGCCAAAACCCCAATCGCCGTTTTCGGATCCTCCATCCGACATCGCTCATCCTTGCGATCAAAATTACAACAAGAACAAGCAAAAACCCTACTACGGTGATCTATAAAAAAAAAAAAAAAATGCCTATACTACCCACTCATATTATCCGTTGGGAAAAAGCGATTACAATATCACACGAGGGTTGCGATAGAAAAAAATTATATAATCTATATCCGGTGGGTTGGGTTTTTAGAGGGGACGGCGAAAGCTATGAGACACATGTAGGACTTCAAGGCGTTTTCGAAACATGGTTATAATAGGAAAAGCGGACACGAGTCAAAAAGTTATGGCAAAAATAGTTTTCACCATCAATGGCCAAAACCCCAATCGCCGTTTTCGGATCCTCCATCGACATCGCTCATCCTTGCGATCAAAATTACAACAAGAAACAAGCAAAACCCTACTACGGTGATCTATGAAAAAAAAAAAATGCCTATACTACCCACTCATCATATTATCCGTTGGGAAAAATGATTACAATATCACACGAGGGTTGCGATAGAAAAAATATTATAATCTTATCCGGTGGGTTGGTTTTAGAGGGACGGCGAAATTTGTGAGACATGAAGGACTTCAAGGCGTTTTTAAAAAACATGGTTATAATAGGAAAAGCGGACACCCGAGTCAAAAGTTATGGCCAAAGCAGTTTTCACCATCAATGGCCAAAACCCCAATCGCCGTTTTCGGATCCTCCATCCGACATCGCTCATCCTTGCGATCAAAATTACAACAAGAACAAGCAAAACCCTACTACGGTGATCTATGAAAAAAAAAATGCCTATACTACCCCTCATATTATCCATTTGGGAAAAAGCGATTACAATATCACACGAGGGTTGCGATAGAAAAAGAAAAATATTATAATACTATCCGGTGGGTGGGTTTTAGAGGAGGAGCAAAAATTTGTGAGACATGTAGAGGACTTCAAGGCGTTTTCAAAACATGGTTATAATAGGAAAAGCGGACACGAGTCAAAAGTTATGGCCAAAAGCAGGTTTTCACCATCAATGGCCAAAACCCCAATCGCCGTTTTCGGATCCTCCATCCGACATCGCTCATCCTTGCGATCAAAATTACAACAAGAACAAGCAAAACCCTACTACGGTGATCTATGAAAAAAAAAATGCCTATACTACCCACTCATATTATCCGTTGGGAAAAAAGCGATTACAATATCACACGAGGGGGTTGCGATAAAAAAAAATATTATAATAATATCCGGTGGGTGGTTTTTAGAGGAATGGCAAAATTTGTGAGACATGTAGAAGGACTTCAAGGCGTTTTCGAAACATGGTTATAATAGGAAAAGCGGACACGAGTCAAAAAGTTATGGCCAAAACGTTTTTTCACCATCCAATGGCCAAAACCCCAATCGCCGTTTTCGGATCCTCCATCCGACATCGCTCATCCTTGCGATCAAAATTACAACAAGAACAAGCAAAAACCCTACTACGGTGATCTATGAAAAAAAAAATGCCTATACTACCCACTCATATTATCATTTGGGAAAAATGATTACAATATCACACGAGGGTTGCGATAGAAAAAATATTATAATCTTATCCGGTGGGTGGGTTTTTAGAGGGATGGAAAAAGCTATGAGACATGTAGAGGACTTCAAGGCGTTTCGAAACATGGTTATAATAGGAAAAGCGGACACCGAGTCAAAAGTTATGGCCAAAACAGTTTTTCACCATCAATGGCCAAAACCCCAATCGTTTTCGGATCCTCCATCCGACATCGCTCATCCTTGCGATCAAAATTACAACAAGAACAAGCAAAACCCTACTACAATGATGATCTAAAAAAAAATGCCTATACTACCCACTCATATTATCCGTTGGGAAAAAGCGATTACAATATCACACGAGGGTTGCGATAAAAAAAATATTATAATACTATCCGGTGGGTGGGTTTTTAGGGGCGACAAAATTTGTGAGACATGTAGAGGACTTCAAGGCGTTTCGAAAAACATGGTTATAATAGGAAAAGCGGACACACGAGTCAAAAGTTATGGCAAAAACAAGTTTTTCACCATCAATGGCCAAAACCCCAATCGCCGTTTCGGATCCTCCATCCGACATCGCTCATCCTTGCGATCAAAATTACAACAAGAACAAAAAAAAACCCTACTACGGTGATCTATGAAAAAAAAAAAAATGCCTATACCCCCCTCATATTATCCATTGGGAAAAAGCGATTACAATATCACACGAGGGTTGCGATAGAAAAAAAATATTATAATCTTATCCGGTGGGTTTTTTTAGAGGAATGGCGAAATTTGTGAGACATGTAGAGGACTTCAAGGCGTTTTCGAAAACATGGTTATAATAGGAAAAGCGGACACCGAGTCAAAAGTTATGGCAAAAACAGTTTTTCACCATCAATGGCCAAAACCCCAATCGCCGTTTCGGATCCTCCATCCGACATCGCTCATCCTTGCGATCAAAATTACAACAAGAACAAGCAAAACCCTACTACGGTGATCTAAAAAAAAAAAAAAAATGCCTATACTACCCCTCATATTATCCGTTGGGAAAAATGATTACAATATCACACGAGGGTTGCGATAGAAAAAAAATATTATAATCTTATCCGGTGGGTGGGTTTTAGAGGGGACGGCGAAAGGCTTTTGTGAGACATGTAGAAGACTTCAAGACGTTTTTAAAAACATGGTTATAATAGGAAAAGCGGACACGAGTCAAAAGTTATATAAAAAAACAGTTTTCACCATCAATGGCCAAAACCCCAATCGCCGTTTCGGATCCTCCATCCGACATCGCTCATCCTTGCGATCAAAATTACAACAAAACAAGCAAAACCCTACTATAGTGATCTGAAAAAAAAAAATGCCTATACTACCCCTCATATTATCCATTGGGGAAAAAGCGATTACAATATCACACGAGGGTTGCGATAGAGAAAAAATATTATAATACTATCCGGTGGGTCAATTTTTTTAGAGGGAATGGCGAAAAATTTGTGAGACATGTAGAGGACTTCAAGGCGTTTTTAAAAACATGGTTATAATAGGAAAAGCGGACACCCGAGTCAAAAGTTATGGCCAAAAACAGTTTTCACCATCAATGGCCAAAACCCCAATCGCCGTTTTTCGGATCCTCCATCCGACATCGCTCATCCTTGCGATCAAAATTACAACAAGAACAAGCAAAACCCCTACTACGGTGATCTATGAAAAAAAAAATGCCTATACTACCCCTCATATTATCATTTGGGAAAAAGCGATTACAATATCACACGAGGAGGGTTGCGATAAAAAAAAATATTATAATACTATCCGGTGGGTAAGTTTTAGAGGGGGCGACTTTTTGAGACATGTAGAGGACTTCAAGGCGTTTTCGAAACATGGTTATAATAGGAAAAGCGGACACGAGTCAAAAGTTATGGCAAAAAAGTTTTTCACCATCAATGGCCAAAACCCCAATCGCCCGTTTCGGATCCTCCATCCGACATCGCTCATCCTTGCGATCAAAATTACAACAAGAACAAGCAAAACCCTACTACGGTGATCTATGAAAAAAAAAAAATGCCTATACTACCCACTCATATTATCCGTTTGGGAAAAATGATTACAATATCACACGAGGGTTGCGATAAAAAAATATTATAATACTATCCGGTGGGTTTTTTTAGAGGGCAAAAGCTGTGAGAGACATGTAGAGGACTTCAAAGGCGTTTCAAAAACATGGTTATAATAGGAAAAGCGGACACACGAGTCAAAAGTTATGGCCAAAAGCAGTTTTTCACCATCAATGGCCAAAACCCCAATCGCCGTTTTCGGATCCTCCATCCGACATCGGCTCATCCTTGCGATCAAAAAATTACAACAAGAACAAGCAAAAAACCCTACTACGGTGATCTATGAAAAAAAAAAATGCCTATACTACCCACTCATATTATCCGATTTGGGAAAAAGCGATTACAATATCACACGAGGGTTGCGATAGAAAAATATTATAATACTATCCGGTGGGTCAGTTTTTAGAGGGGACAAAAGTTGTGAGACATGTAGAGGACTTCAAGGCGTTTCGAAACATGGTTATAATAGGAAAAGCGGACACACGAGTCAAAAGTTATGGCCAAAAGCAGTTTTTCACCATCAATGGCCAAAACCCCAATCGCCGTTTTCGGATCCTCCATCCGACATCGCTCATCCTTGCGATCAAAATTACAACAAGAACAAGCAAAACCCTACTACGGTGATCTATGAAAAAAAAAAAATGCCTATACTACCCCTCATATTATCCATTTGGGAAAAAGCGATTACAATATCACGAGGGTTGCGCGATAGAAAAAAATTATTATACTATACTATCCGGTGGGTGGTTTTTTAGAGGGGCGGCAAAAAGCTGTGAGACATGTAGAGGACTTCAAAGCGTTTCGAAACATGGTTATAATAGGAAAAGCGGACACCGAGTCAAAAGTTATGGCCAAAATAGTTTTCACCCATCAATGGCCAAAACCCCAATCGCCGTTTTCGGATCCTCCATCCGACATCATCGCTCATCCTTGCGATCAAAATTACAACAAGAACAAGCAAAAACCCTACTACGGTGATCTATAAAAAAAAAAAATGCCTATACTACCCACTCATATTATCCGTTGGGAAAAAGCGATTACAATATCACCACGAGGGTTGCGATAGAAAAAATATATTATAATACTATCCGGTGGGTGGGTTTTTTAGGGACGGCGAAGCTTGTGAGACATGTAGAGGACTTCAAGACGTTTTCGAAACATGGTTATAATAGGAAAAGCGGACACCCGAGTCAAAAGTTATGGCCAAAAGCAGTTTTCACCATCAATGGCAAAAACCCCAAAATCGCCGTTTCGGATCCTCCATCGACATCGCTCATCCTTGCGATCAAAATTACAACAAGAACAAGCAAAACCCTACTACGGTGATCTATGAAAAAAAAAAATGCCTATACTACCCACTCATATTATCTTTTGGGAAAAAGCGATTACAATATCACACGAGGGTTGCGATAGAAAAAATATTATAATCTTATCCGGTGGGTGGGTTTTAGAGGGATGGCAAATTTTTATGAGACATGTAGAGGACTTTCAAGGCGTTTCGAAAAAACATGGTTATAATAGGAAAAGCGGCGGACACGAGTCAAAAGTTATGGCCAAAAGCAGTTTTCACCATCAATGGCCAAAACCCCAATCGCCGTTTTCGGATCCTCCATCCGACATCGCTCATCCTTGCGATCAAAATTACAACAAGAACAAGCAAAAACCCTACTACGGTGATCTATGAAAAAAAAATGCCTATACTACCCACTCATATTATCCGTTGGGAAAAAAAACGATTACAATATCACACGAGGGTTGCGATAGAAAAAAAATTATAATACTATCCGGTGGGTGGGTTTTTAGAGGGACGGCAAAAGTTGTGAGACATGTAGAGGACTTCAAAGGCGTTTTCGAAACATGGTTATAATAGGAAAAGCGGACACGAGTCAAAAAAGTTATGGCCAAAAACAAGTTTTCACCATCAATGGCCAAAACCCCCCAATCGCCGTTTCGGATCCTCCATCGACATCATCTCATCCTTGCGATCAAAATTACAACAAGAAACAAGCAAAAACCCTACTACGGTGATCTATGAAAAAAAAAAATGCCTATACTACCCACTCATATTATCCGTTGGGAAAAAGCGATTACAATATATACACGAGGGTTGCGATAGAAAAAAATATTATAATACTATCCGGTGGGTGGGTTTTTAGAGGGGATGAAGCTTTTATGTGAGACATGTAGAGGACTTCAAGACGTTTTCGAAACATGGTTATAATAGGAAAAGCGGACACCGAGTCAAAAGTTATGGCCAAAAGCAGTTTTTCACCATCAATGGCCAAAACCCCAATCGCCGTTTCGGATCCTCCATCCGACATCGCTCATCCTTGCGATCAAAATTACAACAAAGAACAAAGCAAAAACCCTACTACGGTGATCTATGAAAAAAAAAATGCCTATACTACCCACTCATATTATCCGTTTGGGAAAAATGATTACAATATCACGAGGGTTGCGATAGAAAAAAATATTATAATACTATCCGGTGGGTGGTTTTTTTAGAGGGACGGCAAAGTTTTGTGAGACATGTAGAGGACTTCAAGGCGTTTCGAAACATGGTTATAATAGGAAAAGCGGACACGAGTCAAAAGTTTATGGCCAAAAGCAGTTTTCACCATCAATGGCCAAAACCCCAATCGCCGTTTTCGGATCCTCCATCCGACATCGCTCATCCTTGCGATCAAAATTACAACAAGAACAAGCAAAACCCTACTATAGTGATCTATAAAAAAAAAAAAATGCCTATACTACCCCTCATATTATCCGTTGGGAAAAAGCGATTACAATATCACACGAGGGTTGCGATAGAAAAAAAATATTATAATACTATCGGTGGGGTGGTTTTTTAGAGGGGCGGAAAAGCTGTGAGACACATGTAGAGGACTTCAAGGCGTTTTCGAAACATGGTTATAATAGGAAAAGCGGACACCGAGTCAAAAGTTATGGCAAAAAAATAGTTTTCACCATCAATGGCCAAAACCCCAATCGCCGTTTTCGGATCCTCCTCCATCCGACATCGCTCATCCTTGCGATCAAAATTACAACAAGAACAAGCAAAAAACCCTACTACAAGTGATCTATGAAAAAAAAATGCCTATACTACCCCTCATATTATCCGTTGGGAAAAAGCGATTACAATATCACACGAGGGTTGCGATAGAAAAAAAATATTATAATACTATCCGGTGGGTGGGTTTTTAGAGGGACGACGAAGCTTTTGAGACATGTAGAGGACTTCAAAGGCGTTTCGAAACATGGTTATAATAGGAAAAGCGGACACCCGAGTCAAAAGTTATGGCCAAAACAGTTTTCACCATCAATGGCAAAACCCCCAATCGCCGTTTTCGGATCCTCCATCCGACATCGCTCATCCTTGCGATCAAAATTACAACAAGAACAAGCAAAACCCTACTACGGTGATCTATGAAAAAAAAATGCCTATACTACCCACTCATATTATCCGTTTGGGAAAAGCGATTACAATATCACACGAGGGTTGCGATATAGAAAAATATTATAATCTTATCCGGTGGGTCGGTTTTTAGAGGGCGGCGAAGAAATTTGTGAGACATGTAGGCGACTTCAAGGCGTTTTCGAAACATGGTTATAATAGGAAAAAGCGGACACGAGTCAAAAGTTATGGCCAAAACAGTTTTTCACCATCAATGGCCAAAACCCCAATCGCCGTTTTCGGATCCTCCATCCGACGCATCGCTCATCCTTGCGATCAAAATTACAACAAGAACAAAAAAAAACCCTACTACATTGATCTATGAAAAAAAAAAAATGCCTATACTACCCACTCATATTATCGATTTGGGAAAAGCGATTACAATATCACCACGAGGGTTGCGATAGAGAAAAAAAATATTATAATCTTATCCGGTGGGTGGGTTTTAGAGGACGGCGAAAATTTGTGAGACATGTAGAGGACTTCAAGGCGTTTCGAAAACATGGTTATAATAGGAAAGCGGACACCGAGTCAAAAGTTATGGCCAAAATAGTTTTCACCATCAATGGCCAAAACCCCAATCGCCGTTTCGGATCCTCCATCCGACATCGCTCATCCTTGCGATCAAAATTACAACAAGAACAAGCAAAACCCTACTACGGTGATCTAGAAAAAAAAAAATGCCTATACTACCCCTCATATTATCGTTTGGGAAAAATGATTACAATATCACCACGAGGGTTGCGATAGAAAAAATATTATAATACTATCCGGTGGAATGGTTTTTAGAGGGGCGACGAAAGTTTTGTGAGACATGTAGAGCGACTTCAAGCGTTTTCGAAACATGGTTATAATAGGAAAAGCGGACACCGAGTCAAAAGTTATGGCCAAAACTATTTTCACCATCCAATGGCCAAAACCCCAATCGCCGTTTCGGATCCTCCATCCGACATCGCTCATCCTTGCGATCAAAATTACAACAAGAACAAGCAAAAAACCCTACTGAAAAAAATGGTGATCTATGAAAAAAAATGCCTATACTACCCAGGGTTCATATTATCCCGTTGGGAAAAATGATTACAATATCATACACGAGGGTTGCGATAGAAAAATATTACATACAAAACTAAAAAGAATAGATATTGCCCAAAACATTCAAGATCTGGGAAGACAAAAGGAACTAAAACCTAAAAGAATGTTGTTTAAGGTTGTCTCATTCGGAACTAAAAGATTGACCTGAAAAGAGCCATTTTTTTTGTCTACATTCATCAAGACAAGAACCAATCGAGAGGAAGACAACACTGTACTATCGATTGGGAAAAAGCGACAGAGATCTTTGAATTTTGTCGATTAGTACTATGTTCGCATCGCAAAAATTGGTGATTGGCTACTTGGTTGCATATTACCTAAAACATGCAAGGAAGTGTTCAAACCCTAAAAATAGTCGTTCATCAATAACCAGAAGAGGAAACTCTTGAAGTTATCTCTTCCAACAGATAGTTTTTCAAGTGTGACCTTGGTAAAGTTGCCTATAAATAACAGTGATCTCCAACATTGAGAGGTTACGGGAAATTACAGCAACTCAAGAGCTCATTCGTAATCTTGCAAATTGAAGCACTCGAAAAACCTAGAATTTCCCAAGTGTTTCACATTGGAGAGAGTTCATTACACTAAGCCTAGATTTGATAGAAATATCCAAAGCTTAGTAGAGATATCCTAACCTTTGCATTTGTTCTTATTGTAAAGGATATCTCACCCTAGTTGGAAACCAACCCAAACCCAAACCCTTTTGATAAGGTAGTTAGAGTGTGTGTGATTTGTTGGTGAGTTAGAGTTGTAAAGAGTGAGTAAGCTGCAGGTTGTCCAGCCAGAAAACTCTAGAGAAGAAGTTAGTAAGCTACTTGTGGTAGTCTAAAAACTTGTGTGTGTGATTGAGTTAGTAAGCTGTAGTGAGTCAGCCAGAAAACTCAAGGTAGAAAAGTGAGTAAGCTACAGTGAGTTAGCCTGAAAGATTTAGGAAGTGTGTTAATGAATTTCTCTGAAGACCAGAGAGAGTGGACGTAGGAGCTTGAGTCTCTGAACCACTATAATTGCTGTGTTATTTGCTTTCTGTACTGCATTATATCTGTTGCATGTTTTTCACTGAAAGCATATTTACTGAGATTCATTTGGAAACAATCCATTGATATTGCATCAAATTGATCACATACTTAACCACTGATTTATTAAAGGAAGAAGATTTTCAGCATGTTAAAACGAGTATAAACTTAGGGCCAACCATTCCGCACTCTTGATTAGCTCGAACAGATAGTTACCAAACTGAACTAACTCTACTGAGTATTCAGTAAGATAATTATCTGATCCAAGCTTCTCAGGATCTCTGATAAACTCAGGATCAGTTAGGTTAATCTGAAGCTTCTGAAAGCTGCTCAGGATCACTGTCTCAATAGACTTTGACTCAGGGCGATTTGTGCTTCCCAGGGCAAAATTCTCAGGACAACCTAACCCTTCTGACCTCAGTGAAGAAAAAGTTTTAAAAATCACTGAACATGTGTATTCCCCCCCCATAAACGTGTAAGACTCGTTTGCACCGGGACCAACAAGTGGTATCAGAGCAGTGGTTCATTTTGACCACTTGCTTTGGTAGCCATAGTCTATTTGCTGAAAGACTTTGGTGGTCTACTGAATAGATCTTATTGCTGATATCTTACAAGGCTCAGTTCATCATGCCTTCTAAGAAACTTCCTATGTTCTCTATTGAGAGCTATGATTTGTGGAGATTGAGAATGCAGGCTCATCTATATTCCAAGTATTAAAGAATGTGGAGAGTGGTTTCTGAAGGACCATTCAAATACACTGTTGTAAATCCTAGAATCACTGATACTGAGAGGAATGATCCCAGAGATGAATTTCCAAAACCAGATGACCAACTTACTCCTGATGAGAGAAAGTTAGTCAATTTGGACTACATTGCTAAAGATACACTATATAGCACTATTGATGATGGTGTTATGGGGATGATCTCTAACTGTGAAACTGCCAAAGAGATATGGGACACACTAGCTATCATGTGTCAAGGCACATATCACATTAAAGAGAACAAACTTTCTGTTGCTATTGGAAATTTTGACAGCTTTGAAATGGAAGATGGAGAATCCTATGACAAACTGGAAGTTAGATTCACTAGTATTATGAATGATCTGAATGCTCTTGGGAAAAGATACCCACAGAGAGAAGTGGCACTGAAAATTCTTAGAGGATTATCAAAGAAATGGGATATACATGCAGTGGTGATTGAAAACACCAAAAATATTGATTTCATGCCATACCAACAAGTTTTATCTGAACTGAAAGCTTATGAGTTTGTGATTGACAAGAAAACTAAAAAATCTGATAGCAAAGATGATTCTTCATCTAGCAAAAATGTGGCTTTCAGAGCCAAAGAGAAATCCTGTAAATCTAAAGAGTCTGAGAACTCACTTGTCAAAAATCAGGATGAGCAGGAGGATAGGCTAGTACTGATGGCAAGGAGGTTTGAAAGGCTAAATAGCATATATGGAAAATACAAGAAATATTACAGGAACCACAGGTACAGGAACAAGAATAACTCAGAAGCTGAGGACAGATCCACTGAGAAAAGGAAGGACCAGAAAACTGAAGGATCTTCATCCAGGAAGAAAGACTCCAAGACCAAGGAGGAAAGTGATCAGGATGATGATACCAACAATGCTATAACTATCAAAAGAAGGGTCACTTCCAATATGATTGTCCTGAGCTTAGTGCTAAAGAAAGAAAGGAGAGACAAGCCAAGAGAGACAGAAAGATCTCCAGCAAGAAGGCTATGATAGCTGAAGAAGAAGAACAATCTGAAGAAGGATCCAGTTCTTCAGATGAGATATTCTCAGATAGTGACAGTGATGATGTCTGCCTTGTTGCTATGTAGGAGGTAAATTCTTCTATCTCTGTTGTTGCTCCTACACAAGCACCAGAGTTTTCAAGTTCAACTGTAACCAGTAACTTTGACCTGATGGATTCTTTTGAGAATCTTATGAAGGATTATTCTGTGTTAAAAGAACTGCTCACAGAAACTCAAGAGCAGAATAAGGAACTGACTGCTGAAAATCTGAAGTGGAAAGACTCTAAAAATGCTGAAATCACTTCTCAATTGATGGGAACTACTGATGAACTAGATGTTCTGAAAGTACAACTCTCAGAAAAGGAGAAGGTGATAGAAATTCTGAATGGAAAATTAGAGAAATCCACTGAGGAAATTCAGCTTATCAGAACTAAGTTCAATGACCTCTTTGAGAAGCATGAAACTCTAAAGAAAAGTGAGGATAGTGCGCAGAGAAAGTTAGCTCTATTGAATTCTGCATCTAAAGTAATAGATGAAATTCAGAGTTATCAAAGACCTGCAACTATAAAGGCTGGATTGGGATATAATCCAGGGGGAACCTCACAAGGTCTTCTGAATGCTGCTTCTAGTAGCACCAAGACTGTCTTTGTTAAACCAGTGGCATCTAATCTTCTTACTGAAGAACAGCCCAGAGTTTTAGACAAGGGTAAAGGACCTATGGTTTCAGAAAAACTGAAGGTTCAGGGAAGAAAGCCCAAACCTCAGGAAAAGGCTAGAAAACCTGAACACTCAGTAGGAAATTTTCAGGCCAGTACTTCAAAGCCTCAGGCTAAGAATACCAACCTGAAGAGATCTGCACTGAACCATCAGAGGAATTTTCAGAAGAGAAACACTCAGCAGAGATATTCTCAACTGAAAAGACCAAGTCCTCAGATTACTAAAAGACCACAATTTCAGTACAGGCAACCTAAACCCCACTTGCCTAAGGGTAAAGGTTACGTGAACCCGAGTCAGCAGAGACAAAGACCAGTTGCACCAAAGCCAAGGCATTAGAACAAAAATCCTGAACCCAAGAAGAACTCTAAGGCTCATGTTCATGCTAAGGCTGACACTCATACACAGGGTACTGCCAAGGCACCTAGGGTGGTGAATGTGTATGTAGATGTTTATGGGAGACAAATCAGCCACTCTAAAGTAATTAGAGTTATCAGGTAGATTTGGGCTCCAAAAGGTACAGCTAACCTAGTAGGACCCTACACCAAATGGGTACCTAAGAACTGATCTGTTTTTCAGGTGAAGGAAAAGGGCACTAGGCTGAATAAAGACAACATAGCCCTGATGAGTGGAAATTAATTTGCTCTTGGTGCATGGTGTCTGGACAGTGGATCTTCAAGACATATGACAGGATATGTTGGGAGATGAATTTAATAAAGAAGTTTTGATTAGATCCCAAAAACCCCTAAGTATGACATGTTCAGGATAATCTTGATAGTCTGGGTCAGGTTTCATAATAGATTGTTCAGGAAGATATCTGCACAATGTATAGTTAGCAGATATAGATCAGGTTAGATCTTGAAGTTACTGAAGAACTCAGAAGGTACTGAGTAACTAAAGAATCAGTAGAACTGAATGTTCAAAAAGGTAATCAAGATCTTTGAAGAAATCAAGACTCGAGATATTATCAAGACCGAGTAAGTTCTTTCAAGACATCAAGACTCAAAGAAGTTGTCAAGAGACATCAAGACTCAAGAAGTTCTTTGAAGACATCAAGACTCAAGAATTGTCAAGACATTGAAGACTCGATAAATTCTTTTGTCAAGACATCAAGACTCGATGAGTTACTCAAGACTCAGTAAGATACTGAATACTCAGTATAACCTGAATGTTCAGAGGGACTGAATAATATCAATCTGAAGACTACAAAACTTAGAATAACGCACATGTTCAGAAAAATAGATATTGCCCAAAACATTCTAGTGCAGACAAAAGGAACTAAGTGTAAGTGTTGTTTAAGGTTGTCTCATTCAGAGAGATTGATCAAAAAGAGCCATTTTGTTTGTCTACATTCACTGAAGACAAGAACCAATAGAGGAAGACAACACTGTACTTCACTGACACTGAAAGCGACAGGACCCTGAATTATGTCAGTAGTACTAAGTTCCAGACTGCAAAAATTGGTGATTGGCTACATGACTGCATATTTCCTAAAACATGCAAGGGAGTGTTCAAACCCTAAAAATAGACGTTCATCAAACACCAGAAGAGGAAACTCATAAAGATATCTCTTCCAACGGATAGTTTTTTTTTAAAGAGTGACCTTGGTGAAGTTGCCTATAAATACCAGTGACCCTTTACATTGAGAGGTTACGGGAAATTTCAAAGCAACTCAAGAGCTCATTCGTATTATTGCAAATTGAAGCACTTGAAAACCTTAGAATTTCCCAAGTGTTTCACATTGGAGAGAGCTCACTATTCTAAGCCTAGATTGATAGATATATCCAAAGCTTAGAAGAGATATCCTTGCCTTTGCATTAGTTCTTATTGTAAAGGATATCTCACCCTAGTTGAAAACCAACCCAAAACCCAAACCCTTTGTTAAGGTAGTTTGGGTGTGTGTTGTTGGTGAGTTAGAGCTGTAAAGAGTGAGTAAGCTACAGTGAGTTAGCCAGAAAACTCTAGTGAAGAAGTTAGTAAGCTAATTGTGCTAGTCTGAACACTTGTGTGTGTTTGAGTTAGTAAGGCTGCGGAGTCGACCTGAAAACTCAAAGGTAGAAAAGTGAGTAAGCTACAGTGAGTTAGCTTGAAAGCTTTAGGAAGTGGTTAAGGAATTTCTCTGAAGATCAGAGAGAGTGGACGTAGGAGCTTGAGTCTCTGAACCACTATAATTGTTGTGTTGTTTGTTTGCTTTCATCTTTGCATTTTATCTTACATGTTTTTTCTTCGAAAGCACATTTCGATATTGATTGGAACCAATCCTTTGAACTACATAAAATTGGTCACAGCCTTAATCACTGTTTTATTAAAGGAAGAAGATATTTCAGCAAAGCTAAAACGAGTACAAACATAGGGTCAACCATTCCGCACACTTGAGTATCTAGAACAGATAGTTACCAAAGTGAACTAACTCTCCGAAAGTGTTCAAGAAGATAATTATCTCGATCCAAGCTCCTCGGGATCTCTAATAAATTGAGGATCGGTTGAAATTTAATCTGAAGCTTCTGAAAGCAGCTCAGGATCATTGTCTCAGTAGACTTTGACTCAGGGCAATCCGTGCTTCTTAGGACAAAAATATCAGGATAACCTGACCCATCTGACCTCAGTGAAGAAAAAGTTTGAAAAATCACTGAACACGTGTATTCCCCATATACTGTGTGAGACTCGATAGCAAGGACCAACAAGTGGTATCAGAGCGGTGGTTCATTTTGACCACTTGCTTTGGTAGCCATAGTCTATTCTTTGAAAAGACTTTGGTGGTCTACTGAATAGATCTGTTTGCTGATATCTTACAAGGCTGAGTCATCATGCCTTCTAAGAAACTTCCTATGTTCTCTGTTGAGAGCTATGACCTATGGAGACTGAGAATGCAGGCTCATTTGTATTCAAAACATGAAAGAATGTGGAGAGTGGTTTCTGAAGGACCATTCAAATTCTTATTGTAAATCGAGAAATCGACATCTTGAGAGAAATGATCCCAGGGATGAATTTCCTAAACCTGATGACCAACTGACTCCTGATGAGAGAAAGTTAGTCAATCTGGACTACATTGCTAAAGATACTTTGTATAGCACTATTGATGATGATGTTATGGGGATGATTTCTCACTGTGAAACTGCAAAAGAAATATGGGACACACTTGCTGTTATGTGTCAAGGCACAGATCATATTAAGGAAAACAAACTTTCTGTTGCTATTGGAAAGTTTGATGGTTTTGAAATGGAAGATGGTGAGTCCATTGACAAACTTGAGGTCAAATTCACTAGCATCATGAATGATCTGAGTGCTCTTGGGAAAAGACACCCACAGACAGAAGTGGCACTGAAAATTCTTAGAGGATTGTCTAAAAAATGGGATATACATGTTGTGGTTATTGAAAACACCAAAAATATTGACAGTAAAGATGATTCTTCATCTAGTAAGAATTTGGCTTTTAAAGCCAAAGAGAAACCCTGTAAAGCTATGAGTCTGAAAACTCACTTGCCAGAAATCAGGATGAGCAAGAGGATAAGCTAGTACTGATGGCAAGGAGGTTTGAAAGACTCAATAGAAGATATGGAAAATATAAGAAATACTACAGGAATCACAGGTACAAGAGAAACTTAGAAGCTGAGGACAGATTCACTGAGAAAAAGAAGGACCAGAAAGCTGAAGGATCCTCATCCAAGAAGAAGGACTCCAAGACCAAGGAGGAAAGTGATCAGGATGATGATACCAACAGATTCTACAACTGTCAGAAGAAAGGTCACTTTCAATATGATTGTCCTGAGCTGAGTGCTAAAGAAAGAAAGGAGAGACAAGCGAAGAGAGACAGGAAGATCTCTTGCAAGAAAGCTATGATTCAAGTTCAACTGTTGTTCCAGCAAGAAAGCTAAATTCTTCTATCTCTGTTGTTGCTCCTACACAAGCACATGAGTTCTCAAGTTCAACTGTAAATAGTAACTTTGACCTGATGGATTCGTTTGAGAATCTTATGAAGGACTATTCTGTGTTACAAGAACTGCTCACTGAAACTCAAGAGCAGAACAAGGAACTGACTGCTGAGAATCTGAAGTGGAAAGACTCTAAAAATGCTGAGTTCACTTTTCAATTGATGGGAACTACTGATGAACTGGATGTTTTGAAAGTACAACTCTCAGAAAAAGAGAAGGTGATAGAGATCCTGAATGGAAAATTAGAAAAATACACTAAAGATATTCAGCTTATCAGAACTGAGTTCAATGACCTCTTTGAGAAGCATGAAACTCTAAAGAAATGTGAGGATAGTGCGCAGAAAAAGTTAGCTGTATTGAATTCTGCATCTAAAGTAATAGATGAAATTCAGAGTTATCAAAGACCTGCAACTATAAAAGCTGGATAGGGATACATTCTAAGGGGAACCTCACAAGGTCTTCTGAATGCTGCTTCTAGTAGCACCAAGACTGTCTTTGTTAAACCAGTGACATCTAATCTTCTTACTGAAGAACAGCCTAGAGTTTTAGACAATGGTAAAGGACTTATGGTTTTAGAAAACTGAAGGTTCAGGGAAGAAAGCCCAAACCTCAGGAAAAGGCTAGAAAACCTGAACACTCAGTAGGAAATTTTCAGGCCAGTACTTCAAAGCCTCAGGCTAAGAATACCAACCTGAAGAGATCTGCACTGAACCATCAGAGGAATTTTCAGAAGAGAAACACTCAGCAGAGATATTCTCAACTGAAAAGACCAACTCCACAGATTACTGAAAGACCCCAATTTCAGTACAGGCAACCTAAACCCCACTTGTCTAAGGGTAAAGGTTTCCTGAACCCAAGTCAGCAGAGATAGAGACCAGTTGCACCAAAGCTAAGACACTTGAACAAAAAGCCTGACCCGAAGAAGAACTCTAAGGCTCATGTTCATGCTAAGGCTGACACTCATACACAAGGTACTGCCAAGGCACCTAGGGTAGTGAATGTGTATGTAGATGTTTATGGGAGACAAATCAGCCACTCTAAAGTAATTAGAGTTATCAGACAGATTTGGGTTCCAAAAGGTACAACTACCCTGGTAGGACCCTACACCAAATGGGTACCTAAAAAACTGATCTGTTTTTCAGGTAAAGGAAAAGGGCACTGAGCTGAATGAATACAACATAGCACTGATGAGTGGAAATTAATTGGCACCTTCTGTATGGTATCTGGACAGTGGATGTTCAAGACATATGACAGGATATAAGCAACTACTCACTGACTATGTTGAGAAAAAAGGCCCTCAGATCACATTTGGAGACAACTCAAAAGGACAAACTGAGGGATATGGAACTCTTGAAGTTGATTCTGTTCATATCCATGGTGTTTCATATGTGTCTGGTTTAAAGCATAACTTGCTTTCTATCAGTCAATTCTGTGACAAAGGATTTAGTGTTGAGTTCTCAAAGAACTCATGTTATGTGAAAGACTACTTCACATAAATTTTTACTGACTAGTACTAGAAAAGGAAATGTGTATCTTGCTGATTGGAAATTATCTCCAAAAGATACATGTTTGGTTGCAAAAAGCTCCACTGATACCAGTTGGTTGTGGCACAAAATACTGAATCACTTAAACTTTAAAACTCTGAACAAACTTGCAAGATTAGCTTTTGTGAGGGGGTTACCAAATGAAGTGTTCAGTAAAAATCATGTTTGTGATGCCTGTCAAAAAGGAAAACAAATCAGAGCATCTTTCAAAAGCAAAGTAGATGTTTCTACTGACAGAATACTGCAACTGTTACATATTGATCTCTTTGGTCCAGTAACACCTGTAAGCACGAATGACAGAAAATATACTCTTGTGGTAGTTGATGACTACTCTAGATACACATGGGTCAGACAAAACTGCCAGAAATACTAAAAAGGCTCGGTACTGAAAAGAATCTGAGTGTTGTCAAGATAAGATCAGATAAAGGAACTGAGTTTATCAATCATATCATATCTGATTATTGTGCAGCAAATGGAATAACCAATGAAACATCAGCTGGAAGGACCCCACAACAGAATGGTGTTGCTGAAAGAAGAAATAGGACTCTGAAAGAAGCTGCAGGAACAATGATTGCTGAAGCTGATATTCCTAAGAGATTTTGGGCTGAAGCTATCAACACTGCATGCTACTCTCAGAACAGATCCATGCTGACCAAGAATCAAGGAAAAACTCCATATGAGCTGTGGAATGAGAGGACGCCTCTTGTTTCTTTCTTTCGTGTGTTTGGTTGCAAGTGTTTCATACACAATAATGGTAAAGATCAGTTGAAAACTTTTGATAGCAAAGTTGTTGAAGGAATATTATTAGGATATTCTGAAGTCAGTAAAGCCTTCAGAGTTTACAACTGTAGGACATTTATTGTGAAAGAAACACCTCATGTTGTTTTTGATGAATCTACTTGTGTTCAGAAGAAACAGGAACATGACTAAGGAGAAAACACCAAGAGAATCACCAAACATAGCTTGAAAAAGAAATCCTCTGAACCTGAAAAGAAGAAGTCAGTCACTTTCTATGAATGGAGTGAATCATACTCAGACAAAGAAGTTCAGGATGAAAAAACTCAGAATGGTGAGACTCAGGATGAAAATTCATCACTGAAGGAAAGCCAACACATTGAAGCTGACCAATCTGAACAAACACCAGTTCAGACTCAAGTATGTAATACCGATGAAGATGTGGTCACAGCTGAGGCAAACTCTGAATCTATCAACCAAGGGGGAACAAATGTCTCTGACAATGTTCTGAATGGAATTTCCCCTGAGGAAGATGATTCCCTTTCTCCTTTTCTGTTATTCCCTGAATTTGATGAACAGCCTGAACCTAACATTTTTGATGTTGAGGACACTACTGAAGTGGAACATCCAGGAGAAAATGGTTGGATAGCCATCCTACAAGTCAGATTGTGGGTGATCTATCAGAAGGAGTAAAGACATGACGGTTCCATGGTGAAAGTGCTTTATTCTGCTGTTTTCTATCAGAAAAGGAACCTACTGAGATTGAAGAAGCTCTACAAGACTCATTATGATTGTTTCTATATAAGAAGAATTGAATCAGTTCACAAGGAATGAAGTTTGGGAGCTAGTGGACAGACCTAAAAGGCACAATGTGATTGGAACTAAGTGGGTGTTCAAGAATAAGAGAGATGAAAATAACAACATTGTGAGAAACAAGGCAAGGCTAGTTGCACAAGGTTATTCCCAAGAAGAAGGCTTGGATTATGATGAAACCTTTGCACCTGTTGCAAGACTAGAAGCCATCAGATTGTTTCTTGCATATGCTGCCCACATGAAATTCACAGTCTATCAGATGGATGTGAAAAGTGCATTTCTGAATGGTGTGCTTAAGGAGGAAGTATATGTGGAACAACCGCCAGGATTTGTCAGAATGACCAAGTTTACAGGCTCAGGAAAGTCATGTGTGGTCTTAAGCAAGCACCCTGAGCATGGTATGATACCCTTTCTCAGTTTCTTACTGACCCTGGTTTTATCAAAGGAACTGTTGATAGGACTTTGTTAAGGATAGAAGATGGAAAGGATATTTCACTAGTTCAGATCTATGTGGATGACATCATATTTGGATCTACAAATCATCAGTTGTGTGAAAAGTTTTCTACTCTGATGAAAGGAAAGTTTGAGATGTCAATGATGGGGGAGATGAATTTCTTTCTTGGACTTCAGGTGAAACAAACTAAGGATGGAATATTCATCAATCAAACAAAATACACCAGAGATCTGATTGCAAAATATGGAGTACAGAATTGCAATGCTGTTAGAATTACCATGAATACTAACTACAAGATGGATCCTAATCCTGAAGGCAAATCAGTAAATCACACTGATTATAGAGGGATCATTGGATCACTGCTATATCTCACAGCAAGTAGGCCTGATATAACATTTGCTGTTGGGATATGTGCAAGATACCAAGCTAATCCTAAGGCTAGTCACATGGAGGCCGCCAAAAAAGATTACGAAATATCTTAAAGGAACTGTGAATAGAGGATTATGGTATCCAACCGATGATAACCTTGAATTAATCGGTTATTGAGATCTTGATTATGGAGGATGTAGAATTGACGGAAGTCTACCACGAGGAACTAGTCAATTTCTTGGAAGTAAACCGATATCATGGTTTTCAAAAGAAACAAACCTCAAGAGCAACCAAGATCTTCTTGAAAATGAATACATGGTGGAGGAAGTTGTTGTGCCATGATTCTTTCGCTCGAGACAACAATTGAGGGATTATAAGATTATAGCCAATGAAGTACCTATATTTTGTGATAATAATAATAGTGCAATTGCTATTACACAAAATCTGTATCAGACAGTGCACCGGATGTAAGCATGTTGATATCGCAGACATCACTTCATCAGAGATCATGTTGAGAAGAAAGACATCAGAATGGAGAAAATTCATACTGATAAACAGAGAGCTGATATCTTGACTAAACCTTTGGCTAAATCAAGATTTCAGGAACTATCAGTTGAATTAGGTATGTTGGATCCAGGTGAATAAAACAAATTTGTAAAATTGAAGGTTTTTAGATGCATGAAGCTTTCTCAGGTTTTTACTGAAAAACTCAGGATAAAATTGAGAGTCCTGAACACTGAGTCTTGGGAAACTCAGTTATCCTGAAGTTCAGTACTAAGTATTATACTGACATTTTATCAAGGTCAAAACTCAGTAAGACTGATGGAGAAAATTAGTCTGAAGAAGTATTTACTCATGCACCACATTTATTGTCTATCTGAATCTCAGTAATCATTGGCAATAAATGACAAAACACTTGAAGAAATAATTGGGCGGGACCTTTGAAATTCTCGAGGAAAGTCAATGGTCTGCAGGAACAGTGATTAAATGCATTGTTCATTAATCACCAATATGGATAAATTGCCGGCTAAGTACTTGCAAAACCGTCCTTTCAAATACCCGTTTTAGTCGGTTTTTAATCTTTACCGTCAAAACCTTCATCTACGTGATTTTCCATAAATCAAAATCCTATATCCATTACAAAGACTCCATTCAAGCCCTATTTCAAAAAGGCCTTCGTCTTCACAAGACTTGTGCTTCAAAACCTTCGATTACCCAGAAATCTCTTATCTAAAAAATCCTTCACTCAAAATCACCAAAAAATGACACTCTCTATATACGACAAACTCGCCATTTCCAACAAACCATGGTACGAATATGTTGTTTCTCTGAAAAGCACATCCAATGCACCTCATGAGGAGGAGGCTTTGCATATGATTCGTATGGCAAAGCTTACTTGTCTGATCGCAAATCAACCAGATGCTGAATATGCCAAGGAGGTAATTGAGTTTGTTTCTAATATGCAATTGGATGACGAAAATTGCATAGAGTCTAAGATTACGGTGTTGCATTTGGAACATAGTACAAAATATGTGGATTTTTTTAGGGAATTATATATTATTCCTAAGAATCTGAATGCCATATATGAGTTAAGTGATAGAGGTGAAGACCCTACGGTATACATGATGGGTAGGGAACAAGAGTATTTGGATAAAATTACAGATCATCTGGTAAAGTTTGAAGCTACTTTGAATAAGAGGCATTTGAAGCCTAAATATTGAGTATTGTTGATATTGTAAGCAAATGCATCATGAGTAGATCTGGTAGTTTCGAACAGATAAGCACGCTTAAGTTAAGGCTAATGGCGATGATTGAAGATTCACATACTACGGCATTCAATTGGTTGCGCTATTTGATCAAGGTGATGAGTGATCAAGCCAAACAAATTCAGAAGGTGAATGGCTCTGTAGTTATCAAAGGAAAAATTCTACATGCAACCAAGATTGCATTTATCTTGGAAACGTGCAGAGAATAGGAGGACATTTTTGCCGATTCCACTTCCTTTCCAAAGTCAAAAATCATGTTCAAACCAACGAAGAAGATTTTGAGAGGAAAGAAAGAGAAAAACACTGAGTCTCAAGAGGAGACTGCCGAAGAGGAAACTGAGGAAGATACATAGTGGTGGAGCAAGTCAGGGAAACAATACAGACTTCTCAGAAATCCACAGAGACAACTAATGAAGAAGCCAAACAAGCTAGGGGGAAAGCCCAGATGCAAATTAAAAGAGAGAAAGGTGAGAAACTGGAGAAGAAAGCACTGGCTCCTCGGAAGCGCAGAAGGCTTCAAACAATTGCGGAAAAGGAGGCTAGTGAAACTGAAGAAACTCAACCTGAAGGCCAGCAAGGGTTGAAATCTCCACTTTAGGTTCTTGCTCAGGTAGTGACAAATGTGCAGGAGCAAGAAACTGAGGAGCAGGTTTTCTCTGAGGTACTTCAAACATCTCTGAGCTCAGACAAAATCTCTTAGGAAATCTTCAAGGGACCTCAGATCTCTACTGAAGAAATACCAGCGCAGACTTCATATCAGCTGAACCTCAGGAATTGCTGAGCTTGGATACGCTTCTGAATGAACCTTTTCTTGATCCATCAGCACTGAAACTTGTACAATATGAGCAAACAGCTCCTGAAAGCCCAAGATTGAAGAAGGGAGAAGCCGAAGAGACTGAATTGCGGAGCAAAGGGGAACGGTTCATCCTGGACCGATACCCTGAGCTAAATGCTTATCCTGACCTTCAGGATATCCTCTTCAGGCTCAGAACGACAGTATACATCCTGAATTAGACACTTCCGAAAATGTTGAACATCGCATCATTCAGAGGAGAAGAGTGGTGGAATGCTGAGACAGCTGCCCTGACTGAATTCTCAGGCTTCAGAAAGACAAAGCTCAGGATGAAAGCTGCTGACTTTGATGAATTGGTGAAAAAGAAGTTAGCTGAAATGAAAGATACTGAAATAGTAGATGCATCAAGTTCTCATGATCAGAACAAAGATGGAGATCAGGGAGGTGATGCAGAAAGGCAATCTGAGGGGGAGAAGGAACCTTAGACAGATACTGAGAAAGAAAAAGAAACTGAAAGTCAGATAGAGAAGGACACTGATGCTGCACAGACTGATATCACACATCCTCAGACTGAAGTTAGCACTCCTCAAGTATCTTTTGGCACTATTATACATTATGCCAAAGCCACTGAAGTTCCTATCTTTAAATCTATTATGTATGATATGCAAACTGAGGCTCAAATGGAGCAACCAGCTCAGTTGGAGACAATTGTTTTGCCTCCAGAAATTGATTTTAGTCCTATCCTGGATAAATTGAAGAAGGTGGTGCCAATGGTGGAGAAAGTGACTCAAATTGAAGAAACCTTGGCAAGCCAATCTCAAAAGCTGGAAAATCTGAGTTCATCTTTAGACATGCTGCAACTACAAACAACTCTTGCAGATAAAATGACTACTTTGGAAGGAAAGATTGATGTAGTCAAAACTGAGCTCAATGCAGAGATGAAGCAAAGGTATCAAACCAGAACTGCTTACCTTGAAGCTAAACTGATTGAGAAGAATGATCAGATAATCAAGATAGCTATTGACGAAATGGGCTCCCTGCTCATGACCAAGATGACAGACATGATGCATGAAGTGTTCTCAAAGCAGTTTGCTCCACTCGCAGATGAATTCTCAATGGCAAAAAATTACATGATGAGGTTAGAGGATGAGCATGATCAGTTGGCAGGGGCAGTACGCAGTATGGGCAAGGAGCAATACTATATGGATACTGGACTGACTCAACTACTCCCTAGGTATGGTGCCAAAAAGGGTGAAAGGCCTGGTGGCAAATTAAGTGAGTTGTTGGCACAAACCTTGGAGAGAAAGGCTCAAAAAGAAGCTGAAGGAAAGAAAATTTTGGATGCCTTAAGTGAGATTGAAGCCACTGAGAAACTGAAGTTCAAAGAAGCAGAAAAACCTACCTTCACTCAAACATCTGAGCAAACCATTCAGGAAGTAATTGGTGAAAAACTGAGTGATAGAAGGATGATTGAGACAAGCAAAGCCGGTGAAGAGCAAGTCAGACCTGAAAAGAGAAAGGTTGTTGCATTCGTGGAACAAGAAAAGAAGAAAAGAGCTAAAGTTTCAAAACCTACTCAGAGGAAGTTGATAATGGAATTTGAAGAATCTGAGGAAGAAACTGAAACTCAGAAAGAAGTCTTCGATACCAAGAAAACTCTGAAAGTTCTTCAGATTGAAAAAGAGAAGAAGACTGCTGCTTCATTTTCAGGTGTTCCACTGATCAGGAAGAAGAAAGAAGAAGAGCAGAAATGAAGAGGTAGTTTTAAAAAGTTTTTAAGCAAAAGGAGGGGTACGGAAAAGACTCAGAAGTGGCCGCACATTGACAAGTGGATGCCTATACAGTTCAATGATGCATGGGAAGAGATCAAGAGAACCTTCTGGTTCTATTATGAGATTCTGAGAGAATGGAGGGGGAGCAACACGGATAAGAATGAAGCCTTCATTGAGTACTTACTGACATTCTATCCTAAATTCCTGGAAAGTTGGATCAACATGGTAGATGAAGGAAACACGCAGATAGTAACCCCTGGTCCATACATGTACCCAGCTCCTAGGTTTGAGAATGGCTATGTGAATGAAGCAGCCATTTCTCAGGAAATAGCCCATTATGCCATCCAGCTAGGCCTAACAGGAAACAACCCTGATATCATCAAGGCAAGGGATGAACTGAAGGAGAGATACTACAGGATGTTCAACCTAGAAGTGCCAAAGGATGAAGTGGAAGAAGACTGAGGACTTTGTTCTTCTGATTTATTTTTTATTTTCATTGTAATCTGTAACTCTTATCCTATATCAATGAAAATTTTATCTTTATGCTCAAAAGATAATATCTCATTATCTTTTTACATGTCTTTAATCACTTGATATGCCAGATTGTTTAGAAAATTGTTGGGTGAAATACCATTATGGTTTGTAATAGATAAACTGAAACCTAAGGATAGGTTAGGTTTTCTTAAATGTAACAAGATGGTTTTGGCATCATCAAAAGGGGGGAAATTGTTGGGAGATGAATTTAATAAATAAGTTTTGATTAGATCCTAAAAACCCCTAAGTATGACATGTTCAGGATAATCTTGATTGTCTGAGTCAGGTTTCAGCATAGATTGTTCAAGAAGATATCTGCACAATGTATAGTTAGCAGATATAGATCAGGTTAGATCTTGAAGTCACTGAAGAACTCAGAAGGTACTGAGTAACTAAAGAATCAGTAGAACTGAATGTTCAAAAAGGTACTGAAGATGCTGAAGAAATGAAGACTCAGATATTATCAAGACCCAAAGAAGTTCTTCAAGACATCAAGACTCAAGAAGTTGTCAAGACACTTAAGATCGAGTAAGTTGTCAAGACATCAAGACTCATGAAGTTGTCAAGACATCAAGACTTAGTAAATTGTCAAGACACGTAAGACTCAAGAGTTATCAAGACTCAATAAGATATGAATACTCAGTATAACCTGAATGTTCAGAGGCACTGAATAATATATATCTGAAGACTACAAAACTGAGAAAACGCACATGTTCAGAAAAGTAGATATTGCCCAAAACATTCTAGTGCAGACAAAAGGAACTAAGTCTAAGTGTTGTTTAAGGTTGTCTCATTCAGAGAGATTGACCAAAAAGAGCCGTTTTGTTTGTTTACATTCACTGAAGACAAGAACAATTCAGAGGAAGACAACACTGTACTTCACTGACACTGAAAGCGAAAGGACCCTGAATTATTTCAGTAGTACTAAGTTCTAGACTGCAAAAATTGGTGATTGGCTACATGTCTGCATATTTCCTAAAACATGCAAGGGAGTGTTCAAACCCTAAAAATAGTCGTTCATCAAACACCATAAGAGGAAACTCATAAAGCTATCTCTTCCAATGGATAGTTTTTTTTTAAAGAGTGACCTTGGTGAAGTTGCCTATAAATACCAGTGACCCTTTACATTGAGTGGTTACGGGAAATTTCAAAGCAACTCAAGAGCCCATTCATATTATTGCAAATTGAAGCACTCGAAAACCCTACAATTTCCCAAGTATTTCACATTGGAGAGAGCTCACTATTCTAAGCCTAGATTGATAGATATATCCAAAGCTTAGAAGAGATATCCTAGCCTTTGCATTAGTTCTTATTGTAAAGGATATCTCACCCTAGTTGGAAACCAACCCAAAACCCAAACCCTTTGTTAAGGTAGTTTGTGTGTGTTTTGTTGGTGAGTTAGAGGTTGTAAAGAGTGAGTAAGCTACAAATGAGTTAGCGAGAAAACTCTAGAGAAAGAAGTTAGTAAGCTACTTGTGGTAGTCCGAACACTTGTGTGTGTTTGAGTTAGTAAGGCTGCAGTGAGTCGACCCGAGAAAACTCAAGGTAGAAAAGTGAGTAAGCTACAATGAGTTAGCCTGAAAGCTTTAGGAAGTGGTTAAGGAATTTCTCAGAAGATCAGGGAGAGTAGACGTAGGAGCTTGAGTCTCTCGAACATTTGTAATTCTTTGTGTTGTTTGCTTTACATCTTGCATTTTATCATTACATGTTTTTCATTGAAAGCATATTTCATCGATATTGGTTGGAATTAATCCATCGAAGCGCATAAAATTGGTCACAACCTTAATCCTTTGTTTTTTATTAAAGGAAGAAGATATTTCAATAAAGCTAAAAGCAGTATAAACTTAGGGCCAACCATTAGAACACTTGAGTAGCTAGAACAGAGATAGTTACCAAACTGAAATAACTCTCTTGAGTGTTGATAAGATAATTATCGATCCAAGCTCCTCGGGATCTCGATAAATTCGAGGATCGATTAAACTAATCTGAAGCTTCTGAAAGCATCTCAGGATCATTGTCTCAGTAGACTTTGACTCAGGGCAATCCGTCTTCTCAGGATAAAAATATCTGGATAACCTGACACATCTGACCCCAGTGAAGAAAAAGTTTGAAATATCACTGAACACGTGTATTCCCCCCCCATACACGTGTGAGACTCGTCAGCACCGGAACCAACAGGATATAAGCAATTACTCACTGACTATGTTGAGCAAAAAGGCCCTCAGATCACATTTGGAGACAATTCCAAAGGACAGACTGAAGGATATGGAACTCTTGAAGTGGATTCTGTTCATATCCATGGTGTTTCTTATGTGTCTGGTTTAAAGCATAACCTGCTTTCTATCAGTCAATTCTGTGACAAAGGATTCAGTGTTGAGTTCTCAAAGAACTTATGTTATGTGAAACACAATACTTCACAACAAATATTACTAACTGGTACTAGAAAAGGAAACATGTATCTTGCTGATTAGAAATTATCTAAAGATACATGTTTGGTTGCAAGAAGTTCCACTGATACCAGTTGGCTGTGGCACAAAAGACTGAATCACTTAAACTTCAAAACTTTGAACAAACTTGCAAGATTAGCACTCGTGGGGGGTTACCAAATGAAGTGTTCAGTAAAGATCATGTGTGTGATGCTTGTCAGAAAGGGAAACAAATCAGAGCATCATTCAAAAGCAAAGTAGAAGTTTCTACTGATAGAATACTTCAACTCTTACATATGGATCTCTTTGGTCCAGTAACACCTGTGAGCACGAATGGTAGAAAATATACACTTGTGGTAGTTGATGACTACTCTAGATACACATGGGTCATATTCTTACTCAGTAAGAAAGAGACTCAGACAAAACTGCCAGAACTACTGAAAAGACTCAGTACTGAAAAGAATCTGAGTGTGGTCAAAATCAGATCAGATAAAGGCACTAAATTTATCAACCATATTATATCTGGTTATTGTGCAGCAAATGGAATAGCTCATGAAACATCAGCTGAAAGGACCCCACAACAAAATGGTGTTGCTGAAAGAAGAAATAGGACCACGAAAAGAAGTTGCCAAGAACAATGATTCTTTGGTCGACATTCCTAAGAGATTTTGAAATTTGAAGCTATCAACTTTGCATGCTACTCTCGTAACATATCCATCCTACAAAGAATCAAGGCAAAACACCTTATGAGCTGTGGAATGAAAGGAAGCCTCTTGTTTCTTTCTTTCGTGTGTTTGGTTGCAAGTGTTTCATACACAATAATGGTAAAGATCAGTTGAAAACTTTTGATAGTAAAGCTGATGAAGGAATATTCTTAAGATATTCTGAAGTCAGTAAAGCCTTCAGAGTTTATAACTGTAGAACTCTTATTGTGGATGAAACACCTCATGTTGTTTTCGATGAATCTACTTGTGTTCAGAAGAGACAGGAACATGACCAGGAGAACTGACCAAGATAATCACCAGACTTAGCTGAAAAATAATGATAAAACATCCTCTGACCCTGAAAAAAAGAAGTCAATCACTTTCTATGAATGGAGTGAGTCAGACTCAGATAAAGAAGCTCAGGATGGTGAGACTCAGGATGAAAATTCTCCTCTAAAGGAAAGCCAACTCACTGAAGCTGACCCATCTAAACATACACCAGTTCAGACTCAGGTATGTAATGCCGATGAAGATGTGGTCACAGCTGAGGCAAACTCTGAATCTATCAACCAAGGGGGAACAAATGTCTCTGACAATGTTCTGAATGGAATTCCCCTGAGGAAGATGATTCACTCTCTCCTTTTCTGTTGTTCCCTGAATTTGATGAAATACCTGAACCTAACATTTCTGATGTTGAGGATACTACTGAAGGGGGAACATCCAAAAGAAGATGGTTGGATAGTCATCCTACAAGTCAGATTGTGGGTAATCTATCAGAAGGTGTTAAAACAAGAACGTTCCATGGAGAAAGTGCTTTGTTCTGCTGCTTCCTATTTGAAAAAGAACCTACTGAGATTGAAGAAGCTCTTCAAGATTCATTTTGGATTACTGCTACGCAAGAAGAGCTGAATCAGTTTACAAGAAATGAAGTTTGGGAGCTAGTGGACAGACCTAAGAGGCACAATGTGATTGGAACCAAGTGGGTGTTCAAGAATAAGAGAGATGAGAACAACAACATTGTGAGAAACAAGGCAAGGCTAGTTGCACTAGGTTATTCCCAAGAAGAAGGCTTGGATTATGATGAAACCTTTGCACCTGTTGCAAGACTAGAAGCCATCAGATTGTTTTTTGCATATGCTTCTCATATGAAATTCACAGTCTATCAAATGGATGTGAAAAGTGCATTTGTGAATGGTGTGCTTAAGGAAGAGGTGTATGTGGAACAACCTCCGGGATTTTGTCAGAATGACCAAGTTTACAGGCTCAGGAAAGCCTTGTATGGTCTGAAGCAAGCACCCAGAGCATGGTATGATACTCTTTCTCAGTTTCTTATAGACCTTGGATTTATCAAAGGAACAGTTGATAGAACCTTGTTCAGGATAGAAGATGGGAAGGATATCTTACTAGTTCAGATTTATGTGGATGACATCATTTTTAGATCCCCAAACCAACAGATGTGTGAGAAGTTCTCAGCTCTGATGAAAGGAAAGTTTGAAATGTCCATGATGGGGGAGAAACAGACTAAGGAAGGAATATTCATCAATCAAGCAAAATACACCAGAGATCTGATTTCTAAGTATGGTGTACAGAATTGCAATGCAGTTAGAATTCCCATGAATACTAACTACAAGATGGATCCTGATCCTGAAGGCAAATCAGTAAATCACACTGATTATAGCGGGATCATTGGATCATTGCTATATCTCACAGCAAGTAGGCCTGATATTACATTTGCTATTGGGATATGTGCAAGATACCAAGCTAATCCTAAGACTAGTCACATGGAGGCTGCCAAAAAGATTTTCAAATATCTTAAAGGCACTGTGAATAGAGGATTATGGTTCCAGCTGATGAAAACCTTGAATTAACTGGTTATTCAGATGCTGATTATGGTGGATGTAGAATTGATAGGAAATCAACATCTGGAACTTGTCAATTTCTTGGAAGTAAACTGATATCATGGTTTTCAAAGAAACAAACCTCAGTAGCAACCAGTACTACTGAAGCTGAATACATGGCCGCAAGAAGCTGTTGTGCACAGATTCTTTGGCTCAGACAACAATTGAGGGATTATAAGATATAGCCAATGAAGTACCCATATTTTGTGACAATAATAGTGCAATTGCTATTACACAAAATCCGGTATTGCATAACAGATGTAAGCATGTTGATATCAGACATCACTTCATCAGAGATCATGTTGAAAAGAAGGATATCATAATGGAGAAAATACATACTAATAAACAGAGAGCTGACATCTTGACTAAACCTTTGGCTGAATCAAGATTTCAGGAACTATCAGTTGAATTAGGTATGTTGGATCAGGTGAATAAGGCAAATAAGAAAAATTTAAGGTTTTCAGATGCATGAAGTTTTTCAGGCTCTACTGAAAAACTCAGGATAAAATAAATCGCGACCAACACCGAGTCTTGGAAAAACTCGGTAATCACGAAGTTCAAGATTGATCTTATCTTGACATCTTATCAAGGTCAAAACTCAGTAAGACTGATGGTTAAAATTAGTCCGAAGTAGTTATTGACTCATGCACCACATTTATTGTTTAACTGAAACTCAGAAATCATTGGCAATAAATGATAAAACACCTGAGGAAATAAATGGGCGGGGCGTTTGAAATTCTCGAGGAAAAAGTCAACAGTCTGCAGAAACACTGTTCATTATTTACCAATAAGGATAAATTGGCGGCTAAGTATTTGCAAAATCGTCCTTTCAATTACCTGTTTTAGCCATTTTTAATCTTGACCGTCAAATTCCTAAATCCACACGATTTTCCACAAAAACAAGTCATATACCCATTACAAAGACTTCATTCAAGCCCTATTTCAAAACCTTCATCTTCACTATACTCTGTACTCCCAAAATCTCCGATTACTCAAATTGTTGGGAGATGAATTTAATAAAAGATTATATGATTTTGATTAAGATCCCAAAACCCCTAAGTATGACATGTTCAGAATGATCTTGATAGTTGAGTCAGGATTCAGTTTTAGAGTATTCAGGATGTTATCGCAAAATGTATAATCGGCAGAGATATATTTCAGGATAGGTCTCAAGACTCAAGAACTCAAGATGTTTTCGAAGATCTTGAAGTTTCAAAGATGAAATCAAGTCTCAAGACTCAAGATGGAAACCGAGAATCAAGACTCAAAGATGAAGAACTCAAAGATATCACCAAGATAAATCTGAAAGACTCAGAAGATCCTGAAGACTCAGAAGACCCTGAAGACTCAGAAGAATCTGAAGACACAAGACTGAAGACTGAGTATCTGAAGATCATCAATACTAAAAGCACAGTAACTACCGAAGACTCAGTAATATACTGAATGCTCAGTATGAACCTGAATGTTCCGAGGCACTGAATATATCTATCTGAAGGATGCAATACTGAGAATAACGCGATGCCTTAGAAAGTTAGATATTGCAAAGACATTCAAATGCAGACAAAAGGAACTAAGTCAGAAGTGTTGTTAAGGTTATATCAAACTCAGAGTTTGTAACCAAAAGAGCCGTTGAAAGTGTCTACCTTTAACTGGAGACAAAAGTCAAAAAGAGGAAGACGACATCGCATAACATCGACAATCGACAAAGGACAAGCCGCTGAAAAAAGATGTCGGATGTAACGAAAGTTCGATTTGCAAAAAAGTGAAGACCGGCTACATGAAAGGATATTGCCTAAAACGTGTTAGGGAGTGTCAAACTCTAAATATAGCCGTTTCTCACACACCATAAGAGGGAACTCACGAGGCTATCTCTCCAAACGGATAGTTTTCAAGAGTAACCTTGGTGTATGCCTATAAATACTGGTGACCCTCTACATTGTAAGGTCATGGGAAATTTATACGCAACTCAAGAGCTCAAACTTATTCTTGCAAAAGTTAAAGCACTCGAAATACCTTGAATTTCCCAAGTGCTTCTATATTGAAGAGAGCTCACTCTATTAAGCCTAGCTTGATAAGATTTATCCAAAGCTTAGTCGAGATATCCTAACCCTTTGCATTGTGCTTCATTGTAAAGGATATCTCATCCTAGTTGGAAACCAACCAAGAAACCCCAAACCCTTGAGAAGGTAGTTGGAGTGTGTTTGTTGGTGAGAAGTGTTGTAAAGAGTTAGTAAACTACGCGAGTAGTTAAAAAAAACTCTAGAGGAGAAGTTAGTAAGCTGCGGTGGGTAGTCCAAAAAGCTTGTGTGAGATTGAGTTAGTAAACCACGGAGGTAGTCGTAAAACTCAAGGTCGGGTTGAGTAAGTAAACCACGTGGAGTAGTAAAAACTTCGGCCGAAGTTGAGTAAGTAAACTACGAGGTAGTGTAAAGCTCGAAGTTGATAGTGAATTTCTCGAAGAGTCGGGAGAGTGGATGTAGGAGCTTGAGTCTCGAACCACTATAATCGCTCTTTGTGTTCTTTATTGCTTTCCTTATCTCGTGCTTAACTGTTGCATTAACTTGATTTAAAGCATACTTTTCACCGATATTCGGTTGGAATCACACCATCAAGTTGCATAAGTGAATCAAACCTAATCACTATTTCATAAAGGGAAGGTTTTCAAAGAAAGCTTAAAACGAGTATAAACTAAGGGCCAACCATTCAGACGATCGAAGTAGCTAGAACAGATAGTTACCTAACCGAACTCTCTTCCGAGGATTCAGTAAGTTAGTTATCGATCCAAGCAACTCGGGATCTCGACACTTAGGACTTCGGTTGGGATTATCGAGGTATCTCGAAAGCAATTTCGGGATCCTTTGTCTCGATGAGACTTTGACTCGAGTGATCGCAGGCTTCTCGTAACCTAATCTTCGTGATTTGTCCGACCCAAAGTGACCTCGAAGAAAAAGTTTTAAAAAGCCTTGAACACGTGTATTCCCCCCATACGTGTAAGACTCGTTTTTACCGGGACCAACACAAATTCTTCTCTTTCCAAAAAAAAAACCCTTCACCAAAATCACCATAATGACACTCTCTATCTACCACAAACTTGCCGTTACCAACAAACCCTTGTACGAAAATATTGTTTCTCTGGAAAGCACATCCAACAATTTCACGGCGAGGAGTTGCAGATATGCTTCGAGTAAAAACTCACCGCTCGGGTCGAAAATCAACCAGATGCCGAATACGCAAAAGAGGTAATAGAGTTTGTTGCTAATATGCAATTAGATGAAGAAAATTGCATAGACTCTAAGATTACGGTGTCACATCTAGTACGATCAGAAAAGTATGTGGATTTTGTTAGGGAATTGTACATTATTCCTAAGAACTTAAATGCCATATATGAACTGAATGATAGAGGGGAGGATCCTACTATGTACATGTTGGGTAGGGAACAAGAATATCTGGATCAAATTGCTGAGCATCCTGTAAAGTTTGAAGCTACCTTGAATAAAAAGCATTTGAAAGCTAAATATCGAGTCCTGTTAGATATTGTGAGCAAATGCATTATGAGTGGATCTGGTATTTTCGAGCAGATAAGCAAGCCTAAGTTGAGGCTAATGGCAGCATTTGAAGATTCTCCCTCAAGGGCATTTAATTGGTTGCACTACTTGATCAAAGTGATCAGTGATCAAGCTAAACACATTCAGAAGGTGAATGGCACTGTGGTGATTAAAGGAAAAATCCTACATGCAACTAAAATTGCATTTATCTTGGAAACTTGCAGAGAAGAGGAGGACATCTTGCAAATTCAACAACTTTTCCAAGATCGAAGATCATGTTCAAACCAACCAAGAAGACCATGAGGGAAAAGAAAAAGAAAATTACTGAGTCTCAGGAGGAGACGACAGAAGAAGAGACTGAGGAGGATACTTCAGTAGTTGAACAAGTCAGGGAAACCAGACAAACATCTCAGAAATCCACTGAGGAAGCTGATGAACAAGCTAAGAAAGCCAGGGGGAAAGCCCTGATGAATCTGAAGAAAGAGAAAGGAGAAAAGCTAAAGAAGAAAGTATTGGCTCCTCAGAAGCGAAAAAGGCTTCATACTATTGCTGAAAAAGAGGCAAGTGAATTTGAAGAAACCCAAACTGAAGATCAGCAAGGGTTGAAATCTCCACTTCAGGTTCTTGCTTAGGTGGTGAAGAATGTACAGGAGCAAGAAACTAAGGAACATGTTTTCTCAGAGGTACTCAAAACCTCTCTGAGTTCAGACAAAATCTCTCAGGAAATTTTTAAGGGACCTCAGATCTCAACTGAAGAAAGACCAACTAAGATTACAGATCAATCTGAACCTCAGGAATTGCTGAACCTGGATGCACTCCTGAATGAACCTTTTCTCGATCCATCAGCACTACAACTGATACAATCTGAGCCGATTGTTCTGGGAGTCCAAAATTGAAGAAGGGGGAGGCAGAAGAAACTGAATGGCGAAGCAAGGGGGAACGGTTCATCCTTGACAGATACCCTGAGCTAAGCACTTATCCTGGCCTTCAGGATCTCTTCTTCAGCTCGAACAATCAGATATATCCTGAACCAGTAGCCTCTTTCAGAGGAGAAGATTGGTGGAATGCTGAGACTGCTATTTTGACTGAGTTCTCTGCGTTCAGGAAGACCAAACTCAGAATGAAAGTTACTGACTTTGATGAATTGGTGAAAAGAAAGTTTCGAGAAGAAGAAGATAAATGATTTGATGCATCCATTCTATGTATCGGGGAAGGAGATGAGGATCATGATGGAGAAGGTGACAAAACAAGTGAAAAGAAAAACCGGTGAGAAAGAAAAAGAACCTGAGAAAGAAACAGAAGTTTAGGAAGAGATGGAAAAGGAAGGCGATCTTTGAACCAATCGATATCGGACAACCTCGATTGAAGTTAGCATTCTTGGTACCTTTTGGCACTGTTATACATTATGCCGGTTCTTTGAAGTACCTAGCTTTAAATCGATGTTTATGATATGCGAGACCGAGGCTCGGTTGGAGCACCGACCACGTTGGAAAGTATTGTACTACCTCAAATTGGTTGATATTACATCAATCTGGATGAACCAAGAAAGTGGTACCAAAGTGGTGGAGAAAATGACAAGGATGGAGGAGATGTTGGCAAGTCAAACTCAAAAGCTTGAGAATCTAAGCTCCTCAAATGCGATATCTTTGCAAATTCAAACAACTCTCACAGACAAGATGACTCAGATGGAGTCAGTTCTGGCTGATCAAACTCAGAAAATGGAGAACCTGAGTTCATCATCTGAAATGCTTCAACTTCAAACTACTCTATCAGATAAGTTGACTGCACTGGATGGAAAGTTTGATGGAATAAACTGATTGAAGCAAATATATCAAGACAGAACTGCTTATCTTGAAGCTAAACTGATTGAGAAGAATGATCAGATGATCAAGAGAGCTGTTGTGGAAATGGACTCCCTGCTCATGACCAAGATGACAGACATGATGCATGAGGTCTTCCAGTATGATTGTCCAGAGTTGAGTGCTAAGGAGAGAAGAGAAAGACAAGCTAAAAGAGACCAGAAGTTCTCAAAGGCCATGGTTGCTGAAGAAGAACACTCTGAGGAGGAATCTAGCTCTTCAGATGAGATATTCTCAGACAGTGAAAGTGATGACATCTGTCTGATGGCCATTGAGGAGGTAAACTCTTCTGTCTCTGTTGTTGCTCCTACACTAGCACAAGAGTTTTCAAGTTCCATCGAAAAACAAGTCATTTTTGACTGATGGATTCTTTTGAGAATCTGATGAAGGACTATGCTGTTTTGCAAGGACTGCTAAATAAAACTCAAGAGCAGAATAAGGAACTGAATGCTGAAAATCTAAAATGGAAAGACTCTAGCAAAACTGAAATCACTTCTCAATTTATGGGAGCTACTGATGAACTGGATGTTCTGAAAGTACAACTCTCAGAGAAAGAGAAGTTGATAGAGACCCTAACTGAAAAGCTAGAGAAATCCACTGAAGAAATTCAGCTAATCAGAACTAAGTTCAATGACCTCTCTGAGAAGCATGAAACTCTACAGAACTGTGAGGATAGTGCACAGAAGAAGTTAACTCTATTGAATAATGCATCTAAAGTAATAGATGAAATTCAGAGTTACCAGAGATCTGCCACTATAAAATCTGGATTGGGATACATTCCAGGGGGAACCTCACAAGGTCATCTGAATGCTGCATCAAGTAGTAAGAAGACAATCTTTGTTAAATCAGTGGCACCTACACTTCAATCTGAAGTAATGCCCAAGGTTGTAGACAAGGGAAAAAGACCTATGGTTTTAGTAAAACTGAATGATCAGGTTAGAAAGCCCAAACCTCAGGTGAAGGCTAGAAAACCTGAGTAGTCAGTTGGAAAATTTCAGGCAAGTACTTCAAAGCCTCAGGCTAAGAATGCAACCTTGAAAGGATCTACACTGAACCATCAGAGGAATCTTCAGAAGAGAAACACTCAGCGGAGATATTCTCAACTGAAGAGACCAAGTCCTCAGTATACTGAAAGACCTATATTTCAGTACAGGCAACCTAAACCCCACTTGCCTAAGGGTAAAGGTTACCTGAACCCAAGTCAACAAAGATTCAGACCAGCTGCACAGAAGCCAAAGCAATGGAACAAAAGGCCTGAACCAAAGAAGAACTCAAAAGCCCATGTTCATGCTAAGGCCAGAACTCATACACAGGAAACTGCTAAGGCACCCAGAGTAGTAAATGTGTATGTAGATGTTTATGGAAGACAGATCAGCCACTCTAAAGTGATTAGAGTTGTTAGGCAGATTTGGATTCCTAAAGGTACAGCTAACCTTGTAGGACCCTACACAAATTGGGTACCTAAGAATTAAATTGTTTTTCAGGAGGAAAACAAGGGCACTGAACTAACTAAAGATCACATGGCACTGATGAGCAGAGATGAAAAAGCTATTGATATATGGTATCTTGACAGTGGATATTCAAGACATATGACAGGATACGAGAAGATACTCAGTGACTATGTTGAACAAAGAGGCCCACAGATCACTTTTGGAGATAACTCCAAGGGACAGACTGAAGGATATGGAACTTTGGAAATCGACTCAGTTCATGTCCATGGTGTTTCATATGTATCTGGATTGAAGCATAACTTGCTTTCAATTAGCCAATTCTGTGATAAAGGTTTTAATGTTGAGTTCTCTAAGAACTTATGTTTTGTGAAAGATGATACATCACAGAAAGTACTACTGACTGGTAGAAGAAAAGGGAATGTGTATCTTGCTGATTGGAGTTCAACTCCTAAAGATACATGTTTAGTTGCTAAAAGTTCCACAGATACCAGTTGGTTATGGCATAAAAGAATGAATCACCTAAATTTCAAAACCCTGAACAAGCTTGCAAGATTAGCTCTTGTAAGAGGGTTACCTAACGAAGTGTTCAGTAAGGAACATATTTGTGATGCATGCCAGAAAGGCAAACAGATAAGATCATCATTTAAAAGTAAAAGTGAGAGGTTTCTCTTGAAAAAGAATACTTGATTATTTCATATGGATCTTTTTGGTCCTATAACACCGTGGAGCACTAATGGCGTAAAAATACACATTGGTAGTAGTTGATGACTACTCGAGATATACTTGGGTCATATTCTTACTCAGTAAGAAAGAGACTCAGATAAAGCTGCCAGAATTACTGAAAAGGCTCAGTATTGAGAAAAATCTGAGTGTGGTCAAAATCAGATCTGACAAAGGAACTGAATTTATAAATCATATTATATTCGATTATTGTGCAAAGAAATGGAATTTCTCATGAAACATCACCGCGAAGGACCCTCAACAAAATGGTGTTCTTTGAAAGAAGAAAAAACAGGACTCGAAAAGAGTTTGCAAGGACAATGATACCGGTCGATATTCCTAAAAGATTTTGAATCAAGCCATCAACACCGCATGCTACTCACGAATAGATCCATCTTTGACCAAGAGTCAAGGCAAAACACCTTATGAGCTTTGGAATGAAAGGAAGCCTCTTGTTTCTTTTTCTTTTTCGTGTGTTTGGTTGCAAGTGTTTCATACACAATAATGGTAAAGATCGGTTGAAAACTTTTGATAGTAAAAAGCCGATGAAGGAATATTCTTAGGATATTCTCAAGTCATAAAAGCTTTCGAGTTTACAAATCAGAAGACTCTTATTGTGGAGGAAACACCTCATGTTGTTTTTTGATGAAACTATTTGTGTTCGAAGAAACAGAACATGATGCGAAGAACCGACTAAGAGGATCACCAGATTAAGCCCTCAAACAAAAAGATAAATCATCCAATCGAACCGAAAAGAAGAAGTCACCACTATCTATGACCTGGAGGACTCAGACTTCGAGATAAAGAAGTTCAGGATGGAAATCAGGATGGTGAGACTCAGGAAAACCAACACTCCAAAGGTGACCAATCTGAACAGACACTAGTTCAGACTCAGGTATGTGATGCCAATGAAGATGTGGTCACAGCTGAGGCAAATTCTGAATCTATCAACCAAAGGGGAACAAATGTCTCTGACAATGTTCTGAATAGAATTTCCCGAGGAAGATGATTCACTTTCTCCTTTTCTCGTTGTTCCTCGAGTTTGTCGATTTAATGAACCTAACATTTTAAATGTTGAGGATACTATTGAAGGGGAACATCAAGAAGGAAATGGTTAGATAGTCATCCTACAAGTCGATTGTGGGTGATCTAATGAAGGAGTTAAGACAAGAAGGTTCCATGGTGAGAGTGCACTATTATTCGCTTCGCTTCCTATCGAAAAAAGAACTCACGAGATTAATGAAGCTCTACAAGATTCTTATTGGATTACTGCTATGCAAGATGAGCTGAATCAATTCTCAAGGAATGAAGTATGGGAGTTGGTAGATAGACCTGAAAGGCACAATGTCATTGGAACCAAGTGGGTTTTCAAGAATAAAAGAAATGAAAACAACAACATTGTAAGAAACAAGGCAAGGCTAGTTGCACAAGGTTATTCCCAAGAAGAAGGCTTGGATTATGATGAAACCTTTGCACTGTTTGCAAGACTAGAAGCCATCAAATTGTTTTCTTGCATATCTTTGCCCACATGAAGTTCAGGGATCTATCAAATGGATGTGAAAAGTGCATTTCGAACGGTGTGCTTAAAGAAGAGGGTTATGTGGAACAACCTTTGGCTTCAAAAAAAAAAAAAGAATGACCAAGTTTACTGAGTGCTCGGAAAAGTCTTGTATGGTCTCAAGCAAGCACCCGAGCATGGTATGATACTCTTTCTCATTTTCTTATCGCCATGGTTTTGTCAAAAGAACGCTGATAGAACTCGTTCGGGATAGAGGATGGGGAAGATATCTTCTTGGTTCGAGATATATGTTGATGACATCATTTTTGGATCTCCAAACCATCATTTGTGTGAAAAGTTTTCAACACCGATGAAAGGCAAGTTTGAGATGTCAATGATGGGAGAGATGAATTTCTTTCTAGGTCTTCAAGTGAAACAATCAAAGGAAGGAATATTCATCAACCGTAAAAGTACACCGGAGATCCGATTGCCAAATATGGGTATGCAGATTGCAATGCGATTAGGATTCCTATGAATACTAACTACAAGATGGATCCTCGATTCGAAGGCAAATCGGTGAATCATACCGATTATAGAGGAATCATTGGATCATTGCTCTATCTTACTGACAAGTAGGCGGATATAACATTTCTTTGTTGGGATATGTGCAAGATACCAAGCTAATCCTAAGACTAGTCACATGGAGGTCGCCAAAAAGATCTTGAGATATCTTAAGGGCACAAAGTGAATAGAGGATTATGGTATCCGGTGATGATAACCTTGAATTAACCGGGTTACTCGGATGTGAATATGGAGGTTGCAGAAATTGATGAAAAGTCCACAACAGAACTTGTCAATTTCTAGGAGCAAACCGATATCTTGGTTTTCAAAGAAGCAGAGACCTCAGAGCAACTAACTAGTACCAATTGGGGTTTGAATACATGGTCGCAGGAAGTTTCGTTGTGCTTTCGATTCTTTCGCTCGGACAACAATTAAGGGATTATAAAGTTTTGGCCAATGAAGTACCAATATTTTGTTACAATAATAGTGCCATTGCTATTTCACAAAATCCCAGTATTGGACACGGATGCAAGCATGTGGATATCGGACATCACTTCATCGAGAGATCATGTCGAGAAAAAGGACATAAGGATGGAGAAAATTCATCGATAGGCAAAAGAGAGCGATATCTTGACTAAACCTTTTGGTCAATCAAGATTTCAGGAACTTTCAGTTGAATTAGGGATGTTAGAACCAGGTGTAAATCTGAAAATTGAAGATTTTCAGATGCATGAAGCTTTCTCAGAACTCTACCGAGAAACTCAGGATAAAATGGAAATACCGAATCGAGTCTCGTGAAACTCAGTTCATCAAGGTCAAGATCAAGAAGCATCTTGAACCCTTTCAATACTCGATTATATATCGACATTTTATCAAGGTCAGTACTCAGTAAGACTGATAGAGGGAAATTAGTCTAAAGAGGTAATGACTCATGTGATCCATTTATTGCTTAAGTAAAACTCAGTAATCATTCGCAATAAATACAAAACACCTGAGGAATGTTTTTGGGCGGAATCGTTTTAAATTCCGAAGAAGGACAACAGTCATTTAATGCTCTGCCACATTATTGACCAAAGAGGATATTTTGGCGGCTTACTTTTCAAGATCGCTTGGTTCATATACCGATTAATCGGAGATTAATCTCAACCGTTGCTTTTCACCTAACCAAAGACGACGATTCTCCATGATCTTGAAGCTATTTATACCTCTTTAAGCCATTCAAGCCAAAATTTTATCAAACCCTTCGTTCTCAAATACTCTGTAACTAAAATCCCCTTTTGCCCAGAAATCGCAAAACCCTAAAGCTTCACATTCTCCAAATCATATTCTAAAATGGCCTCAACCGTGTACGAGAGATTAGCCATAACCAATAAGCCATGGTACGAGTTCACTGTCTCACTTGAGAGCACAACCAACTCAAAGCCAGAAGAGGAGGCTCTGCATATGATCCGACTGGCTAAACTCACCCATCTAGTCGCAGTGGCCGACTGCAGGACCAGGAGTTCATAAAGGAGGTAATCGAATTCATCTGCAATTTGAAAATAGATGAAGAAGATTGTATGCACTCTTCGATTACCGTATCTCATCTAGAGCACTCATCAAAATACGTCGATTTTGAGAGGGAGTTGTGCATTATCCCGAAAAATCTGAATGATGTGTTTGAGTTATGTGATAGAGGAGAGGATCCTGCGATGTATATGTCGGGTAGAGAGCAGGAGTACCTAGATAGGATTCTTTGAAAATCCCCGTGAAGTTTGAGGCAACTTTGAATAAGAAGCACCTAAAACCACAATATCGTGGCCGATGGATATTGTGAGCAAGAGCGTCATGAGTCTTCGGGGAGTTTTGAGCGATTAGTACCTCAAGCTCGGGATTGATGGCGGCGATCGAGGCATCTCCCACCACCGACTTCAACCGGCTGAAATTCTTAGTCCAGATGGTGTGTCGAGCAAGCCAAGATCATAAAAAGAGTCAATGGGGAAATCACGATGAAAGGCAAGATCCGCCATGCCACCAAAATTGCCTATATTTTGGAGATGTGCAGAGAGGAGGAGGATATCTTCGCCAACTCAACCCCATTCCCTAAATCCAAAATTCTCTTCAAGACCACTGCTGTGAAGAAGCAGGTCATACGAGGGAAAAGAGAAAAGAAGGTAGAATCACCTTCTGCGGCTGCTGAGAAAGAGACCCAACAAACCAGTGGGGAAGGTTCTGCTGGAGTCAAAAAATGGAGCAAGGAGCAAAACCGATGAAGCAAAAAGAACCGCCTCCAAAGCGCAGAAGATTGGTGGTTCTCACCGACGAAGGTAGCAGTGATTCTGAGGAGAGACAACCTGAGGGCCAAACTACTCAAAGTTCACCATTACAAGTGCTCGCTCAGGTTATCTCAAGGACACAGGATCGATCGAGGAGGAGCAGGTCTTCTCGAGGTGCTCGAGACATCACTATTCAGATAAAAATTTCTCAGAAATTTTTAAAGGAGCTCAGACTCAGAGATGCCTACCTCGGATGAAAAAGCAGTGCTCGGACCGACGAGCCAACTCAGACTATATCGAGGAAATGCCACCAGCCTCGTGAACCCACTCAGATGCAAACCGAGGACCCGAATGCACAAGCTTCAGATACTACCGAGGCTCAGAGCAAAATGTACCGATGAGCTCCTCGAAAGTGACTTATCGCTTGATCCCTTAGCGTAAGCTTTCATCGAACTGTAGAGCCCGAGATGGAAGAAGGGCGAGGTCAAGAAGGCGAATGGAGGAGCAAGGGGGGAACGGTTCATCTCGACCGACCCCGAGCTCAAATTTCATACCCCGATCCGCAAGATATATTCTTCGATTAAGGACGATAGTTTATATCCTCAATCGACTCTTCCCGAGATGCTTGATATTGCAAGATTCAGAGGGGAAGACCGGTGGAATGAGGAGACAAATTTTCCGACCGACTTCTCGGGTTCGTATGACAAAGCTCAGATGAAAAATTCCAATTTTGATGAGCTAGTTCAGAGGAAGCTCAATAAAAGAAAGCAATCGAGGTTGGTGCTCCGAGCAAATGGGAGACAAATCCAAAGATGGAGATGGGGACCAACAGGAGAAGCCGAGGATCGGGCCTTTAAAATGTAAAAAAAGAGACTTCAGAATGATCAACCTCGATCGAAGCTAAGACTCTTCGTGTACCTTTTGGCACTATTAATAATTATGCCGAGTTTTCGAAAGTACTATCTTTAATTCTGAAATGTCTGATAATCAGACTGAGGCTCAATTGGAGACCGGAGCTCAGGATGAAGCTGGAGCTCAGGATGATCAAACAGCACAGAAAGTGCAGAAGGCTGCTGAGATTGATCTCACTCCCGTCATGGAGAAACTTGAGAAGATTGAGCCAATGTCGATCAAACTTACTCAGATGGAAGCAACGTTGGCCAATCAAGCTCAGATAATGGAAGGACTTAGCCATTCTTTGAATCGTGCAGATACAAAACACTCTGACCACTCAGATGACCTCCATGGAAGAAAAGCTGAATGTAAAGCTGGAGGGAGTCAACACAGAGTTAAGTGCTGAAATGAAACAAAAGCACCAGGAGTCGACTGAATTTCTAGAGGTGAAACTGACAGAGAAAAATGAGGTGCTGATCAAATCTGCTGTTGAGGAAATGAGCTCAGTGCTCATGACCAAGATGACAGAGATGCTTAAAGATGCACTCGCCGGCGGTTGCCCACATATTCGAAGAACTCATGCGTGGCTAAGAACCACATTAGGAGAATGGAAGATGAGCAAGATCCTAGCGGAGAGAGATCCGTTGTGTGAGCAATGAACAAGATCACATGGACCTGACTCTCCAGACTTCTTCCAAACTACGGTGCCAAGAAGGGGGAAAGGGAAGGTGCAGACCTCAGGAAGTTCATGGCACGTACTTTGGAAAAGAAGGCTCAGAAAGATGCTGAAATGTACAATCTAGCCCAAGCCTTTAAAGAAGTCGGAGCTACTGAGAAGTTGAAATTTGCTCAAGTAGAGAAGCCTGTCTACATTCGAGTTTCTGAGCAAACCAAGCTTGAGGTTGCAAGAGAGAAACTGAGTGCTAGAACTAAGGTTGGAACAAGCCAGTCTTTGGCCGAATCGCTTTATGAAGAGGAAAGCCTTGGGCGTTGTTCAACTCAGAAGCAAAGCGTCGCGAAGGCTTCTAAGCCAATCCAGAGAAAATTGATTCTGGAAGATGCAGAAGAATCTGAGTCTCAACCTCAGAAGAAAGTCTTCAACTCCAGAGAGGCTCTGATGACACTCCAAAAAGAACAAGCTAAGAAAGCTACTGCTTCAGTCTCAGGAACTTCTGTGATCAGAAAGAAGATAGACGAAGAGCAGAAGCGAAGGAGTGACTTCAGAAAGTTTGCAAGCAAGAGGAAGGGAACATCGAAAGCGCTGAAGTGGCCCCATGTTGATAAATGGATGCCCATTAAACTCAACGACATGTGGGAAGAAGTGAAGAGAACCTTCTGGTTCAATTATGATGTTCTCGGGAATGGAGAGGGAAGGCTCGCACGTAACGAAGCTTTCATTGAACATCTTGACCTTTTATCCAAAGTATCTACAAAATTTGGATTAACCTTGCGGATGAAGGTGGAGTACAGATAGTAGCCCCCGGTCCATATTCCTATCCTCCTCCGAGACTTGGTAATGGCTTGGTAAATGAAAAGGCCATTACGCAAGAAATTGCTCAGTACGCTGGTCAGTTGGGTCTAATTGGAAACAATCCAGACATTATAAGAGAAAGAAATGAGCTGAAGAAGAGATTCTTCGGAATGTTTGATCTGGAAGTGCCCACTGATGAAATCGAAAATGAAGCAAACAGAGCAGAAGACTGAAGAGCCGAATCTGAAGACTAAAGACTGAAGACTCAGAAGATTTTGTAGTCTTTAAATTTTTTGTCTTTTTGATTTTGTTTGATAAATTCATTGTAATCTGTAATGATACACTTATCATCAATGAAGATTTATCATTATGCTCAAAAGATAATATCTCATTATCTTATTCTTACATGTCTTTTTATTTGATATGCCTGATTACTATTGTTTGGTGATGAAATTGTTGAGAGATTCATTGCTGAAGTAATTGTTGAGAGACATAACCAATCTTGTAATATGATAAACTGAAACCTGAGTATAGGTTATATGTCTGTAACAAGATAGGTTTTGGCATCATCAAAAAGGGGGAAATTGTTGGGAGATGAATTTAATAAAAGATTATATGATTTTGATTAAGATCCCAAAACCCCTAAGTATGACATGTTCAGAATGATCTTGATAGTTGAGTCAGGATTCAGTTTTAGAGTATTCAGGATGTTATCTGCAAAATGTATAATCAGCAGATATAGTTCAGGATAGGTTCTGAAGACTCTGAAGAACTCAGTATGTTTCTGAAGATACTGAAGTTTCAGTATGAAACTGAAGTCTCTGAAGACTCAGTATGGAAACTGAGAACTGAAGACTCAGCATGAAGAACTCAGTATATCAGTCAGTATAAATCTGAAAGACTCAGAAGATCCTGAAGACTCAGAAGACCCTGAAGACTCAGAAGAATCTGAAGACACAAGACTGAAGACTGAGTATCTGAAGATCATTAATACTGAAAGCACAGTAACTACTGAAGACTCAGTAATATACTGAATGCTCAGTATGAACCTGAATGTTCCGAGGCACTGAATATATCTATCTGAAGGATGCAATACTGAGAATAATGCGATGCCTTAGAAAGTTAGATATTGCCAAGACATTCAAATGCAGACAAAAGGAACTAAGTCAGAAGTGTTCTTAAGGTTATATCAAACTCAGAGTTTGTAACCAAAAGAGCCGTTGAAAGTGTCTACCTTTAACTGGAGACAAAAGTCAAAAAGAGGAAGACGACATCGTACCACCGACATCGAGCGGTGACAAGCATTTGAAAAAAGATGTCAGATGTACGAAAGTTCCAGACTGCAAAAAGTGAAGACCGGCTACATGAAAGGCTATTGCCTAAAACGTGTTAGGGAGTGTCAAACTCTAAATATAGCCGTTTCTCACACACCATAAGAGGGAACTCACGAAGCTATCTCTCCAACGGATAGTTTTCAAGAGTAACCTTGGTGTATGCCTATAAATCTTGGTGACCCTCTACATTGTAAGGTCACGGAAATTTATACATAACTCAAGAGCTCAAACTTATTCTTGCAAAAGTTAAAGCACTCAAATACCTTGAATTTCCCAAGTGCTTCTATATTGAAGAGAGCTCACTCTACTAAGCCTAGCTTGATAAGATTTATCCAAAGCTTAGTCGAGATATCCTAACCCTTTGCATTGTGCTTCATTGTAAAGGATATCTCATCCTAGTTGAAACCAACCAAGAAACCCCAAACCCTTGAGAAGGTAGTTGGAGTGTGTTTGTTGGTGAGAAGTGTTGTAAAGAGTTAGTAAACCACGCGGAGTAGTGAGAAAACTCTAGAGGAGAAGTTACTAAGCTAGGGGGGGGGTAGTCCGAAAGCTTGTGTGAGATTGAGTTAGTAAACTACGGAGGTAGTCAGAAAACTCAAGGTCGGGTTGAGTAAGTAAACTACGTGGAGTAGTCAGAAAACTCAGGGCCGAGTTGAGTAAGTAAACTACGAGGTAGTCGTAAAGCTCGAAGTTGATAGTGAATTTCTCTCAAGAGTCGGGGAGAGTGGATGTAGGAGCTTGAGTCTCTCGAACCACTATAATCTTTGTGTTCTTTATTGCTTTCTTATCTCGTGCTTTAATCGTTGCATTAACTTGATTTATGAAAGCATACTTTTCACTGATATTCAGTTGGAATCACACCACTGAAGTTGCATAAGTGAATCACAGCCTAATCACTATTTCATAAGGGGAAGGTTTTCAGCAAAGCTTAAAACGAGTATAAACTAAGGGCCAACCATTCACATTTAATCGAGTAGCTAGAATAGATAGTTACCTAACCGAACTCTCTTCCGAGGATTCAAGAAGTTAGTTATCGATCCAAGCAACTCGGGATCTCCGACACTCGGGACTCGGTTGGGATTATCTAAGGTATCCGAAAAAGCTCGGGATCACCTGCTCTCAAGAGACTTTGACTCAGAGTGATCCAGGCTTCTCGTAACCTAATCTTCGAGGATTGTCGACCCAAGTCGACCTCGAAGAAAAAAAGTTTTAAAAGCACTGAACACGTGTATTCCCCCCCCATACACGTGTAAGACTCGTTTTTACCGGGACCAACACAAATTCTTCTCTTTCCAAAAAAAAAACCATTCACCAAAATCACCATAATGACACTCTCTCTCTACCACAAACTTGCCGTTACCAACAAACCCTTGTACGAAAATATCGTTTCTCTGAAAAGCACATCCAACGCAGCTCACGAGGAGGAGGCGTTGCATATGCTTCGACTGGCAAAACTCACCTGCCTGGTCGAAAATCAACCAGATGCCGAATACGCCAAAGAGGTAATAGAGTTTGTTGCTAATATGCAATTAGATGAAGAAAATTGCATAGACTCTAAGATTACGGTGTCACATCTAGTACTATCAGAAAAGTATGTGGATTTTGTTAGGGAATTGTACATTATTCCTAAGAACTTAAATGCCATATATGAACTGAATGATAGAGGGGAGGATCCTACTATGTACATGTTGGGTAGGGAACAAGAATATCTGGATCAAATTGCTGAGCATCCTGTAAAGTTTGAAGCTACCTTGAATAAAAAGCATTTGAAAGCTAAATATCGAGTCCTGTTAGATATTGTGAGCAAATGCATTATGAGTGGATCTGGTATTTTCGAGCAGATAAGCAAGCCTAAGTTGAGGCTAATGGCAGCATTTGAAGATTCTCCCTCAAGGGCATTTAATTGGTTGCACTACTTGATCAAAGTGATCAGTGATCAAGCTAAACACATTCAGAAGGTGAATGGCACTGTGGTGATTAAAGGAAAAATCCTACATGCAACCAAAATTGCATTTATCTTGGAAACTTGCAGAGAAGAGGAGGACATCTTGCAAATTCAACAACTTTTCCAAGATCGAAGATCATGTTCAAACCAACCAAGAAGACCATGAGGGAAAAGAAAAAGAAAATTACTGAGTCTCAGGAGGAGACGACAGAAGAAGAGACTGAGGAGGATACTTCAGTAGTTGAACAAGTCAGGGAAACCAGACAAACATCTCAGAAATCCACTGCGGAAGCTGATGAACAAGCTAAGAATGCCAGGGGGAAAGCCCTGATGAATCTGAAGAAAGTGAAAGGAGAAAAGCTAAAGAAGAAAGTATTGGCTCCTCAGAAGCGAAAAAGGCTTCATACTATTGCTGAAAAAGAGGCAAGTGAATTTGAAGAAACCCAAACTGAAGATCAGCAAGGGTTGAAATCTCCACTTCAGGTTCTTGCTTAGGTGGTGAAGAATGTACAGGAGCAAGAAACTAAGGAACATGTTTTCTCAGAGGTACTCAAAACCTCTCTGAGTTCAGACAAAATCTCTCAGGAAATTTTTAAGGGACCTCAGATCTGAACTGAAGAAAGACCAACTAAGATTACAGATCAATCTGAACCTCAGGAATTGCTGAACCTGGATGCACTCCTGAATGAACCTTTTCTCGATCCATCAGCACTACAACTGATACAATCTGAGCCGATTGTTCCTGGAGTCCAAAATTGAAGAAGCGGGGGAGGCGAAGAAACCGAATGGGCGGCAAGGGGGGAACGGTTCATCCTTGACAGATACCCTGAGCTAAGCACTTATCCTGGCCTTCAGGATCTCTTCTTCAGGCTCCGAACAACTGTATATATCCTGAACCAGTAGCCTCTTTCAGAGGAGAAGATTGGTGGAATGCTGAGACTGCTATTTTGACTGAGTTCTCTGGGTTCAGGAAGACCAAACTTAGAATGAAAGTTACTGACTTTGATGAATTGGTGAAAAGAAAGTTGGCTTAGAAGAAGAAGTTGAGGCTGATGCATCCAGTTCTATGAATCAGGAAGGAGATGAGGATCATGATGGAGAAGGTGACAAACAAGCTGAAAAGGAGAAACCAGCTGAGAAAGAAAAAGAACCTGAGAAAGAAACAAAAGTTTAGGAAGAGATGGAAAAGGAAGCTGATGCTGAACCAACTGATATCAGACAACCTCAGACTGAAGTTAGCATTCTTCGGGTACCTTTTGGCACTGTTATACATTATGCCGAAGTTACTGAAGTACCTAGCTTTAAATCTGATGTTTATGATATGCAGACTGAGGCTCAGTTGGAGCACCCAGCTACGTTGGAAAGTATTGTACTACCTCCAGTGGTTGATATTACATCAATCCTGGATGAACTGAAGAAAGTGGTACCAGTGGTGGAGAAAATGACAAGGATGGAGGAGATGTTGGCAAGTCAAACTCAAAAGCTTGAGAATCTAAGCTCCTCGTCTGATATGCTGCAAATTCAAACAACTCTCACAGACAAGATGACTCAGATGGAGTCAGTTCTGGCTGATCAAACTCAGAAAATGGAGAACCTGAGTTCATCATCTGAAATGCTTCAACTTCAAACTACTCTATCAGATAAGTTGACTGCACTGGATGGAAAGTTTGATGGAATAAACTGATTGAAGCAAATATATCAAGACAGAACTGCTTATCTTGAAGCTAAACTGATTGAGAAGAATGATCAGATGATCAAGACAGCTGTTGAGGAAATGGACTCCCTGCTCATGACCAAGATGACAGACATGATGCATGAGGTCTTCTCAAAACAGTTTGCTCCGCTCTCAGATGAATTCTCAATGGCCAAAAACTACATGATGAGGCTAGAAGATGAGCATGATCAGTTAGCTGGGACAGTGCGCAGTATGGGCAAAGAGCAATATTATATGGATACTGCATTGACCCAACTTCTTCCAAGGTATGGTTCCAAAAAGGGGGAAAGGGCAATTGCTGGCAAATTAGATGAGTTGTTGGCACAAACATTGGAGAAGAAAGCAAGAGAAGAAGCTGAGGCCAAGAAGATATTAGATGCTCTAAGTGAGATTGAAGCCACTGAAACGCTGAAGTTCAAAGAAGCTGAAAAACCTATCTTTACACAGACATCTGAACAAATCACTCAGGAAGTAATTGCTGAGAAAATGAGTGATAGAAGGATGGTTGAAACAAGCAAGGCAGGAGAAGAACAAGTCAGACCAGAGAAGAGAAAAGCAGTAGCTTTTGTTGAGCAAGAAAAGAAGAAAAGGGCAAAGGTATCAAAACCTACTCATAGGAAACTGATTATGGAGTTTGAAGAATCTGAGGAAGAGCAAGAGAAAGAAGAAACTGAAGCTCAGAAACAAACCTTTGATACCAAGAAGACTCTGAGAGCCCTGCAGATTGAGAAAGAAAAGAGAACTGCTGCTTCGGTCTCAGGTGCTCCACTGATTAGAAAGAAGAAAGAAGAAGAGCAGAAAAGAAGAGGTGGTTTCAAAAAGTTCATAGGCAAAAGGAAGGGTACTGAGAAAACTCAGAAGTGGACTCACATTGATAGGTGGATGCCTCTACAAATCAATGATGCATGGGAGGAAATCAAGAGAACCTTCTGGTTCAATTATGAGATTCTGAGGGAATGGAGGGGGGGCAGCTCAGATAAAAATGAATCATTCATTGAGTACCTGCTGACATTTTATCCTGAGTATCTGCAGAAATGGATTAACCTGGCAGATGAAGGCAATACTCAGATTGTAGCTCATGGACCATACATGTACCCTTCTCCAAGATTTGAGAATGGCTATGTGAATGAAGCAGCCACTCAGGAAATTGCTCAGTATGCCATTCAGCTAGGACTGACAGGAAACAATCCTGATATTATCAAAGAAAGAGATGAACTGAAGAAGAGGTACTATGGGATGTTCAACTTGGAAGTACCAGAAGATGAGGTGGAAGAAGACTGAAGACTTGTAATCTTTATGTTTATGTCTTTTGTTTTTATTTTTCATTGTAAGCTGTAATGCCTATCTAAATGATCAATGAAAAATTTATCTTTATGCTCAAAGATAATATCTCATTACCTTCTTACATGTCTTTAACTATTTTGATATGCCAGCTTGTTTGGAAATTGTTGGGAGATATACCATTTTTTTGAACTGTAATAGATAACTGAAACCTGAGTATAGGTTAGGTTTTCTTAAATGTAACAAGATGGTTTTGTCATCATCAAAAAGGGAGACATTGTTGGGAGATGAATTTAATAAAGAAGTTTTGATTAGATCCCAAAACCCCTGAGTATGACATGTTCAGAATAATCTTGATAGTCTGAGTCAGGTTTCAGTATAGAATAGTTAAGGAAGATATCTGCACAATGTATAGTCAACAGATATTAATCAGGTTTGTTACTGAAGACTCTGGTAAACCTGAATGGTCAGAAGATACTGAAGAACTGAAGACTCAGAAGAAACTGAAGATACTGAATATTGCATCAAATTGATCACAGCCTTAACCACTTAATTATTAAAGGAAGAAGATTTTTTAGCAAGTTAAAACGAGTATAAACTTAGGGCCAACCATTCTGGTGGGTTAGTATTAGAGGGACGGCGAAGTTGTGAGACATGTAGAGGACTTGAAGACGTTTCCGAAACATGGTTATAATAGGAAAACGGACACCTGAGTCAAAAGTTATGGCCAAAACAGTTTTCACCATCCAATGGCCAAAACCCCAATCGCCGTTTCCAGATCCTCCATCCGACATCGCTCATCTTTGCGATCAAAATTACAACAAGAACAAGCAAAACCCTACTACATTGATCTATGAAAAAAATAATGACTATACTACCCACTCATATTATCCAGTGTGATGTGGATCCATCTATGCAAAGCCATGCAAACAAAGGAGATCAATTTATTCATGCAAGATGGAGAAGAATACATGCAATTTTCGTGCATGCACAAAGGCTCTTCAAGAATGACTCTTCATTTTAGTCAAAGTGTGTTAATTAAGTATTTATTAAGTTCCAGATGCATAGTCTGCATTTATTAAGTCTTGACTAGTCTTTAAGTCATCTAAATGTGTTCACATTAGTGAATTAATCATGATATGTTCATGCATGAAGACCACTTAAGACTTGTTTTTAGCTTATAAATAGGTGATGCATACATTGGTAAAAGACACACCATTTTGAGTACAAAAATTCCATTATACTATTAGACTCGTGAGATTGTTTTATTTGATAACTTATCAAGATTCTTGAGCAAGATCTTTTGGTGTTCTACTATACCAAGGTTCTTGGCTCTTCTATAGCCAACGGGTCGAGGTTCTTTCTATCTCTAAGTAAGATCAAACCAAATTCACGATTTGGGTAGATCCACTGCTTATTTTATACGTTGGGTTCTTTGATCATTATATCTAATGGGTCCTTCGTCTCTATCCGCATCAAAGTGACACTTATTATTGATTCTGATAAAATTAATCAGCTAATAATTTTCATTATTCACAAGTGACACTTATTGGTGAAACCAATAACACTAATCAACTAATACCTTTCATTGTAAACAAGTGAAACTTATAACAATAATCAACTAAATATCTTTCATTCTAAACAAGGTAGGGTCCATTCATCTCTCAAACTGGTGTCCAGATTTCAATCCTTTCAGAATCAGTTCGTCCAAAGCGCAGGTATGGGTTCGATTCTATGAACTGCCTTTCGAGCTTTGGGATTCAAAAGTGTTATGGTCTTTGGGTTCCACTTTAGGAACTCCACTACGTATAGATGAGTATACGTTAAATGGGAGCTATGGTCAGTATGCTTGGGTTTTAGTGGAGGTCGATTTTAATAATGATTTTGCGGATAGAGTTTTAGTTAAGAGAAGTGGGATTAGTTCGTTTGTTTTTATTTCTATGGAAAAAGCCCATGATTTTTGTTCACAATGTGGAATAGTTGGTCATAGTTTTGGCAATTGTAGAAACAGAGAAGTTTATAATGAGCATAAGAGTCCTGGGCCGGCTAAACAGAAGGATGGTGATGGTTGGAAATGGGTGACGAAGGTATATTCTAGAGTTGTGGATAAACAGGGTCTTGTGACGACCAGTGAAGATGTTGCGAAGTCGGGCCCGATGATCGATGGGTAAGAATCGGTGGTCTCTACTTTGAATAGTTTTGAGGCTCTCAATGATAGGGATCCGAATATGCCGGAGCTGATGGAATTAGATGAGCATGGAGTGGCTCAGGTTTGTAAAAATGAGGACATGAGAAGCGCTACGATGCAGAAGGAGTGGGCAATACTTGCAGCCAACAAAGGGAGAAGGATTCAAAGCATATTAATCCCTCGGAGAGGTCTCAACCATTAAAATCAATACTCAAAAAATCTGGTACTACGAAGCCGAATGTTTTGGCACCATAGGTTCAAAATTTGGTCCAATTGCGTTATGCGCAAGATCAGAGGACAGCCTGAATAAAAGAGCTTCGAAAGTTTTGGGGTGTCACCCCAACTTACATATTATTTCGAAGGACTTCTCGCCTCCCTCCGTGGCGATGAATATTGCAGCAAACAGGGAGTATACATGATTGGACTCAATGAAACCTCCGTGAAAATTTAGGGGTTGATGTACTTTGTAGATGTTCTGCGATGTGTAGGGTGCAAGCAAGGTGAGGTATTTTTGTTTGACTTTGGCGTTGATAGTTTGGGAGGTTGATAGGCTTTGGGATCTGTTGTATGTGCTATGTTGCATCTTGAGGGATGTTCGTGTTACTATGTTAGGTTGGTTCCTTTTTTGGGTTGATTTGTCCATTCGTTTGACCGCTTTTAGCAGGAAGGGACATGGGATGTTTTTTAATGCCTGGTTGGTTCGCCCATGTTGGGCCTCTTTTTCCTAGTGGGCCCGTTTGTTGGTTAGCACATGTTGGGCCTACGTGCCTTCTTTCATTTCTTGGGTTCCTGTGTTTGGTTTGGCTGTTTTTTTTTGTTGTTTCGTGTTTTGTCTTTCAGCTCTGGGCTGGGTTGTTTTTGTCTTGGATAGGCTCTTTCTATTAGACTGGCCTTCTACAGGCTGCAGTCCCTTTTGCGCTTTTTACCTTGGACCGGGTTGTGGTCCCTCCTACTTTTCTTTTCTTTTATAAGATCTTTGATTTGAGTGACATTTATTAGTGAAACTTATAACAATAATCAACTAATACCTTTCATTCTAAACAAGTAAACCTTATTCGTGAAACCAATAACACTAATCAACTAATACATTTCATTGTCAGCAAGTTACACTTCTTGGTGAAACCAATAACACTAATCAACTAATAATCTTTCATCCTAAACAAGTTACACTTATTTGTAAAACAAATAACACAAATCAACTAATACCTTTAATTATTTAAAAGTGACACTTATTATTGGATCCGATAAAACTAATCAATTAAAACCTTTCATTCTAAAGAAATGACACTTATTCGTGAAACCGATAAAACTAATGAACTAATTCCTTTCATCCTAAACAAATGATACTTATTTGTAAAACAAATAATAAAAATCAACTAATACCTTTCATTCTTAAAAAGTGACACTTGTTATTGAATCCGATAAATCTAATCAACTAATACCTTTCATTCTAAACAAATGTCACTTATTCGTGAAACTAATAAAACTAAGGAACTAATATCTTTCATTCTTATCAAGTGACACTTATTTGTGACACTTATTAGAGAAATCGATAATATTAATCACTAATTTTTTTCATTCTAAACAAGTGACATTTATTAGTGAAACCAATAACACTAATCAACAAATACTATTCATTGTAAACATGTGATACGTGAATCTTATTAGTAAAATTCAAAAACACTAATCAGCTAATAACTTTCATTGCAAACAAGTGACACTATTTGGTTAAAATAATAACACTAATCAACTAATATGTTTCATCCTAAACAAGTAAAACTTATTCGTGAAACCAATAACACTAATCAACTAATACCTTTCATTGTACACAAGTGAAACATATAATAATAATCAAGTAATACCTTTCATTCTAAACAAGTGAAAGTTATTCGTGAAATCAATAACACTAATAAACTAATACATTTCATTGTCAACAAGTTACACTTCTTGGTGAAAGCAATAACAATAATCAACTAATATCTTTCATCCTGAACAAGTTACAATTTTTTGTACACAAATCAACTAATATCTTTAATTCTTAACTAGTGTGATGTGGATCCATCTATGCAAAGCCATGCAAACAAAGGAAATCAATTTATTCATGCAAGATGGAGAAGAATACATGCAATTTTCGTTCATGCACAAAGGCTCTTCAAGAATGACTCTTCATTTTAGTCAAAGTGTGTTAATTAAGTATTTATTAAGTTCTAGATGCATAGTCTGCATTTATTAAGTCTTGACTAGTCTTTAAGTCATCTAAATGTGTTCACATTTGTGAATTAATCATGATATGTTCATGCATGAAGACCACTTAAGACTTGGTTTTAGCTTATAAATAAGTGATGCATACATTGGTAAAAGACACACCATTTTGAGTACGAAAATTCCATTATTGGATTTGTTATTTATCTCGTGAGATTGTTTTATTTGAAGGCTTATCAAGATTCTTGAGCAAGATCTTTTGGCGTTCAACTATACCAAGGTTCTTGGCTCTTCTATAGCCAACGGGTCGAGGTTCTTTCTAGCTCTAAGTAAGATCAAACCAGATTCACGATTTGGGTAGATCAACTACTTATTTTATACGTTGGGTTCTTTCATCATTATATCTAATGGGTCCTTCGTCTCTATCCGCATCAAAGTGACACTTATTATTAAATCCGATAAAATTAATCAGCTAATAATTTTCATTATTAACAAGTGACACTTATTGGTGAAACCAATAACACTAATCAACTGATACGTTTCATCCTAAACAAGAAAAACTTATTTGTGAAACCAATAACACTAATCAACTAATACCTTTCATTGAAAAAAAGTGAAATTTATTAGTGAAACCTATAACAATAATCAACTAATACCTTTCATTCTAAACCAGGTAGGGTCCATTCGTCTTTCAATCTGGTGTCCAGATTTCAATCCTTTCAGAATCAATTCGTCCAAAGCGCAGGTATGGGTTCGATTCTATGAACTGCCTTTCGAGCTTTGGGATTCAAAAGTGTTATGGTCTTTGGGTTCCACTTTAGGAACTCCACTGCGTATAGATGAGTATACGTTAAATGGGAGCTATGGTCAGTATGCTCGGGTTTTAGTGGAGGTCGATTTTAAGAATGATTTTGCGGATAGAGTTTTAGTTAAGAGAAGTGGGATTAGTTCGTTTGTTTTTATTTCTATGGAAAACGCCCATTATTTTTGTTCACATTGTGGAATAGTTGGTCATAGTTTTGGCAATTGTAGAAACATAGAAGTTTAAATGAGCATAAGAGTCCTAGGCTGGCTAAACAGAAGGATGGTGATGGTTGGAAATGAGTGACGAAGGTAGATTCTAGAGTTGTGGATAAACAGGGTCTTGTGACAACCAGTAAAGATGTTGTGAAGTCGGGCCCGATGAACGACGGGCAAGAATAGATGGTCTCTACTTTGAATAGTTTTGAGGCTCTCAATGATAGAGATCCAAATATGCCGGAGCTGATGGAATTAGATGAGCATGGAGTGGCTCAGGTTTGTAAAAATGAGGACATGAGAAGCGCTACGATGCAGAAGGAGTGGGCAACACTTGCAGCCAACAAATGGAGAAGGATTCAAAGCATTTTCATCTCTCGGAGAGGTCTAAACCATTAAAATCAATACAAAAAAAATCTGATACTACGAAGCCGGTTGTTTTGGCACCATAAGGTTCAAAATTCGGTCCAATTGCGTTATGCGCAAGTTCAGAGGACAGCCCGAATAAAAGTGTTTCGAAAGGTTTGGGGTGTCACCCCAACTTAAATATTATTTCGAAGGACTTCTCGCCTCCTTCCTTCGCGATGAATATTGCAACAAACTGGGAGTATACAAGATTGTACTCAATGAAACCCCCGTGAAAATTTAGGGGTTGATGTACTTGGTAGATGTTCTGCGACGTGTAGGGTGCAGGCAAGGTGAGGTATTTTTGTTTGACTTTGGCGTTGATAGTTTGGGAGGCTGATAGGCTTTGGAATCTGTTGTATGTGTTATGTTGCATCTTGAGGGATGTTCGTGTTACTATGTTAGGTTGGTTCCTTTTTTGGGTTGATTTGTCCATTAGTTTGACCGCTTTTAGCAGGAAGGGACAAGGAATGTTTTTTAATGCCTGGTTGGTTCGCCCATGGTGGACCTCTTTTTCCTAGTGGGCCCGTTTGTTGGTTCGCACATGTTGGGCCTACGTGCCTTATTTAATTTCTTTCATTTCTTGGGTTCCTGTGTTTGGTTTGGCTGTTTTTGTTTGTTGTTTCGTGTTTTGTCTTTCAGCTCTGGGCTGGGTTGTTTTTGTCTTGGATAGGCTCTTTCTATTAGACTGGCCTTCTACAGGCTGCAGTCCCTTTTGCGCTTTTTACCTCGGACCGGGTTGTTGTCCCTCCTACTTTTCTTTTCTTTTATAAGATCTTTGATTTGAGTGACATTTATTAGTGAAACTTATAACAATAATCAACTAATACCTTTCATTATAAACAAGTAAACCTTATTCGTGAAACCAATAACACTAATCAACTAATAATCTTTCATCCTAAACAAGTTAAACTTATTTGTAAAACAAATAACACAAATCAACTAATACCTTTAATTCTTAACAAGTGACACTTATTATTGGATCCGATAAAACTAATCAATTAATACCTTTCATTCTAAAGAAATGACACTTATTCGTGAAACCGATAAAACTAATGAACTATTTCCTTTCATCCTAAACAACTGATACTTATTTGTAAAACAAATAATAAAAATCAACTAATACCTTTCATTCTTAACAAGTGACAATTATTATTGAATCCGGTAAATCTAATCAACTAATACCTTTCATTCTAAAGATATGTCACTTATTCGTAAAACTAATAAAACTAAGGAACTAATATCTTTCATTCTTAACAAGTGACACTTATTAGAGAAATCGATAATACTAATCACTAATTTTTTTCATTCTAAACAAGTGTCATTTATTTGTGAACCCAATAACACTAATATACAAATACCATTCATTGTAAACATGTGATACGTGAATCTTATTAGTAAAACCAAAAACACTAATCAGCTAATAACTTTCATTGCAAACAAGTGACACTATTTGGTTAAACCAATAACACTAATCAACTAATATGTTTCATCCTAAACAAGTAAAACTTATTTGTGAAACCAATAACACTAATCAACTAATACCTTTCATTGTACACAAGTGAAACTTATAATAATAATCAACTAGTACCTTTCATTCTAAACAAGTGAAACTTGTTCGTGAAATCAATAACACTAATACACTAATACATTTCATTGTCAACAAGTTACACTTCTTGGTGACACCAATAACATTAATCAACAAATATCTTTCATCCTAAACAAGTTACACTTATTTGTACACAAATCAACTAATACCTTTAATTCTTAACAAGTGTGATGTGGATCCATCAATGCAAAGCCATGCAAACAAAGGAGATCAATTTATTCATGCAAGATGGAGAAGAATACATGCAATTTTCGTGCATGCACAAAGGCTCTTCATGAATGACTCTTCATTTTAGTCAAAGTGTGTTAATTAAGTATTTATTAAGTTCTAGATGAATAGTCTGCATTTATTAAGTCTTGACTAATATTTAAGTCATCTAAATGTGTTCACATTAGTGAATTAATCATGATATGTTCATGCATGAAGACCCCTTAAGACTTGTTTTTAGCTTATAAATAGGTGATGCATACATTGGTAAAATACACACCATTTTGAGTACGAAAATTCCATTATTGGATTTGTTATTTCTCTCGTGAGATTGTTTTATTTGAGAACTTATCAAGATTCTTGAGCAAGATCTTTTGGCGTTCAACTATACCAAGGTCCTTGGCTCTTCTATAGCCAACGGGTTGAGGTTCTTTCTAGCTCTAAGTAAGATCAAACCAGATTCACGATTTGGGTAGATCCACTGCTTATTTTATACGTTGGGTTCTTTGATCATTATATCTAATGGGTCCTTCGTCTCTATCCGCATCAAAGTGACACTTATTATTGAATCCGATAAAATTAATCAGCTAATAATTTTCATTATTAACAAGTGACACTTATTGGTGAAACCAATAACACTAATCAACTAATACGTTTCATCCTAAACAAGTGACATTTATTAGTGAAACTTATATCAATCGGAGTGAGAAACATTCGCCGGAGAGGAAATCTTCAGCGAATTTCAGAAGCCGTCATCTAGAGAGAGAGAGTAGAGAGAAGCGAGAGAAAGTTGACCGACTCTCATCCCAATAAGTAAAATTTAAATCACAATTTTTTTGTAAATTTATTCCAAATTTAATTGGAATGGTCTTATAATGTAACTTGGGTGTCTCGAACCCAGGACCTTTCGGCCTAGGTAGTGGGGCTCCAACCACTTGAGCTATACCACTTTGACCCCAGTAACAAATGCGGGGTCAAAACAAAATACACACTGGTGTCAAAATATTTTGTCTTCAAGTAGATTTGAACTCAAGACCTTTTTTTACTTGTTTAGAATTAAAGGTATTAGTTGATTATTATTATAAGTTTCACTTGTGTACAATGAAAGGTATTAGTTGATTAGTGTTATTGGTTTCACAAATAATTTTTACTTGTTTAGGATGAAACATATTAGTTGATTAGTGTTATTGGTTTAATCAATAAGTGTCACTTGTTTGCAATGAAAGTTATTAGCTGATTGGTGTTATTGGTTTCACTAATAAATATCACTTGTTTAGAATGAAAAATATTAGTGATTTGTATTATCGATTTCTCTAATAAGTGCCACAAATAACTGTCACTTGTTAAGAATGAAAGATATTAGTTAGTTTTATTAGTTTCACGAATAAGTGACATTGCTTTAGAATGAAAGGCATTAGTTGATTAGATTTATCGGATTCAATAATAAGTGTCCCTTTTTAAGAATGAAAGGTATTAGTTGATTTTTATTATTTATTTTACAAATAAGTATCAGTTGTTTAGGATGAAAGGAATTCGTTCATTAGTTTTATCGGTTTCACGAATAAGTGTCATTTCTTTAGAATAAAAGGTATTAATTGATTACTTTTATCGGATCCAATAATAAGTGTCACTTGTTAAGAATTAATGGTATTAGTTGATTTGTGTTATTTGTTTTACAAATAAGTGTAACTTGTTTAGGATGAAAGATTATTAGTTGATTAGTGTTATTGGGAAATAAAGCAAAACTAAAATAGAAAAAAGAAAAAACCTAAAACCGTAAGGACACAGGTCGTCCCAGAGGCCGGGGCACCACTAAAAACCTCGCTAAGGTAAAACCCTCCTTAGGGCCAAAACCCTTAGTCGAGGGAAAAAGGAATACCCCTCTACGAGGAATTACACCGCAACACGGAAATAATCCTCAAGAATCACGAATGATACGAAAATAGTCTGTATGCAAATCAGAATAAAGGTAAGCATTAATACAATCAGGCCAAACACCAGTCCAAACATGAGTGGTGCGTAGCTTAGCTAAAACCTCAGCCGCTTGGTTGCCTTCACGAAAATATGGGTGACTTTGATCTCCATAGAAACCTGGACTGCACGAACCTTCTACCACAATCGTAGTAGCTGTGAGGAACCGAACGACCATCTCCGAGTCCGTCTCAATCCACAAACGTAGCCATCCTCGATCGTGAGCAAACTGAATCGCATGGAGAGCCGTCAACAATTCAGCCTCTAACGCAAAGCCCCAACCCACCGGTCGAGAGAAAGCAAAAACAAAGAACCACCTCAAATTACGAAAAATGGCTCCACCGAAAAGCTCCCCAGGAGAGTCGTCCACACTGCCATCGACATTAACTTTATACCAGCCGGGACCTGGAGGACGCCAACGAACAACAGTCGTCGTCATAGGCGGTTTGAAAGCACCAAGCATGGGCAATCGTCGAAGGATAGAAAGATCCCGAACAGAGCCATCGCTGTATCCCAAGCGAAGGGAGTCCGCCTCCCTAACAAGAGCCAACACCTGAACCAAGCAACCCCCAACCGTAGGAGTCACATCATTATGAACCCGTGCATTCCGGGCCATCCAAAGTACCCAGATAAGAGTGACCACCGTGAGACGCTAGATATTCCAAAGCAACGGACTGAACACAAGACTCATTGCCTGCAAGAAAAAGTGATGGAAGCCAAACTCATAGTTCTTATTAATATCAAAGATATGGGCAACTGAATCATAAATAAGTCTAGTAAAATCACAATCAGTAAAAAGATGGTCGATATTCTCCCCAGCCCGAAAACAGAGTGGACAAATAGATGGCCCAATAACCCCAAAGACCACGTCCGCCGTAGGAAGTCGCCCTAAAACCTCACGCCAGATCATTGTGCTATGACAGGGGGGAATAAAAGACCCCCAAATCCAACGACCCCAATTGTTCCGGAGTAAAGGAGTACGTAAAAAATCATAAGCCTCACGAGAAGACAGTGAACCCGACAGAGTGAGAGGCCAAACTCTAGAATCTTCACCCTCATGCAACTGATGATTAAGAATATCAATAACCACCTGAGTACACCGGACTAAGAACAACGGACTGAAATGCCAAACACCATCATAGTAGAAATCACTAAGTGTGTCCAATAAAGAGGTCGAAATCGACGAGGGGAGCCCAATCCGATCTATAATACGATAGCCGAGCCAGTTGTCAGTCTAAAACCGAATAGATGAGTCAGCACCGGGCAACCATAAAGCAGTCTCAGATAAACGAGACAGGTGAGGCCTAATTCCATTCCAAATAGAAGAAATGTGATGAAACGACTTGACCTCACCCCGAACATCAAAAAAACGGTCATGCAAGAGACGAAGCGTGGGATCCGAGCGAGCCAATTACTCCCATGCAAAGAACACCCTCCACTTCGTTGGTCTGAACACCTGTCCGGACATATCCCCATACTGAACCAGAATGGCATGGAGACGACGAATGTTCCGAGAAGAGGCTCGGATGAAGAAAATAATGTCATCCGCATAAAGAAGAAGTTCCGGCATTTGGGGATTAGGAATGATATCACCATGTAAGACCGAAAAACGAATCCAGCTAGCTAAGGCGTCCTCCGCAAGGCAGAAAAGAAGGGGGGAAAGAGGGTCCCCCTGTCTGACACCCAGCGAACAACCGAAATACCCCTGAGGGCTCCCTTTCAGAAGAATGGATAGACGAGCGGAGCTCAAAATGCTCCTAACCATAGTTAGAAATCTAGTAGAGAAGCCCATTTTTTCCAGCATAGTCAACAAAAAGGTCCAGGAGATAGTATCAAAAGCTTTGGTGATATCCACCTTAACTGCCATGTTCTAAGCATCACCCATCTCCATGCAATTAATAGCTTCTGAGGCGAGGGCAATACAACTGTGTATGCGCCGCCCCGGGATAAAACCAAATTGGAACTGGGAAAGATACTCACTAACGAATGTCCCCAGACGGGTAGCCAATATCTTAGTGAAAACCTTAAATAAGAAATTACCCATCATGATGGGCCTGTATTCCTCAACCCTCAAAGCATCAGAAGTCTTCGGGATGAGCGTCACAAAACTGGAATTGAGGCCTTTGGGGATATGCATTGTGATGAAAAAATGGCGTACAGATGTTGTGACATCAAAAGCTACCACCTCCCAGCAATGTTGGAAGAAAGAACCGCCAAAACCATCGGGTCCCGGGCTACTAGACACATTCATTGAAAAATAGCACGTTGTATTTCAGCGTCATCCAGAATCGAGACAAGAAGCGTATTATGATGGGGAAGAATGCTCCCCTGCATAAATTGGTCAAGAGTCGAAAGATCCAGCACCAAAGAAGAGGCCGTGAAAAGATTCTCATAATAAGCAACCACATGCTGACCAATCAATGCCATATCAGTAGTAAGGACGTCGTTAACATACATAGACAAAACCAGCCGTCGCGTCTTACGGACGCCATGTAAATTATGAAAAAACGAAGAATTCCGATCACCGTTAGAAAGCCAATGAAGTCTTTTCCTCTGAGATAAATAAATGCGGCGTCGTTCCAGCAGGTCGTTAAGGCGAGCTGTACACTCCATCTCAATATCAAATTTGGCATCCGAATCCCCATGCAAGGCAATATTGCGCTGAATGGCATCCAACTCCAAGGTGGCAGTATCTATCTCATGAAAAATATTCCCGAAAGTGTTGACGTTCCAAGCCATTAGACGACCTCGGAGACGACGCAACTTGAGCGTAACCCGAGAAATAGGGTCCGTGGGAGTGACCTCTTCCAGGCAAGAAGTCTTAACAACCTCCAGAAATGCGGGGTGCTGAGTCAACATAAGCTTAAACCGGAAAGGACGAGCAACCGGGGATTGCGCAGTACGAAGATGCAGACGAAGTGGGTGGTGATTCGAAGAGACACATGCTAAATTAATAAGACTGACATCGGTCCAAAGAGCAAGGAAGTCCTGGGAAGCGAGAACGCGATCGAGACGTGCAGCAATGTATCCTTGAACACCGCGTCTAGTCGACCATGTAAAGGGAGATCCAGCAGCCTCTATATCAAAAAGTTCAGCAACATCAATCAACTCCTGGAAACCCGACACACCATGACGCTCATGGGCACCCAAAACCGTGTTAAAGTCGCCCATGACTGAGAACACCCCCGAGCTGAAAGTAAGAATATCAAACCAGAGGACTCGTCGTTGAATGTAGGAATTGGAGGCATGAACGAATCCGAGATCATAAGTCGAGAGGGTATCCATGAACCGAATAACTATAAGTTGAGGCGAACAAAAAATCACCGAAGAGAAAGGAACCATATCATTATGACAGAAAACCCAAATGTTCAGCCGCAAGTTTGGTCTGGAATTTTCAGCGATATGAGTGAGATGCAGCGGAGTCCAAAAAGAAGAGCGAATAGTATTAAAAAGAACCTTCGGCTCAAAGATAGCAAGCCAACTCGGCTTGTGCACCCGACAGATATCGGTCAGGGCATTCTGGGTTTGTTCACTGCCCAGACCTTGCGCATTCCATGACAAAACAATCATTAAGTAACCCTGTGTGAGCCGTGCATCGGCGGCGGATTGGTATTATCACAAGCATCAGCTCAACTATAAACTAAAGCTTCCCCACTAGTAGGCGGCCCAGTAACAATTCGAGATGTAGCCTCCTCCAGAGTTAAAGGTTGGTTGCAAACGTCATAGTCATTTCGGCGTGGTCCCTTGTTCCTGCGGACCGTAATGTAAGATAAATCCTGACCGGCAACCGGAGACGAGGTTGCCGCCAGTGGATCATTGGGATAAGGGTCAACAGCGGTGTCCGGGTCATCTTCCCCATCATGTGCCAGAGAGGAAAAACCGTTAGACGTGGGCACATTAACCAGCACCGAACCTGGTTGAGAGTGGGAGATAATGGCCTGGGAGGCGAGGGGGGTTGGCACGAGGCGGAGCATGGGAGGGCCATAAACTTTTGTTACACTCTTCTGAAGAATGCCCGACTAATTCACAGAAGGAACATAAAGCCGGATGGCGCTCATAATCTAGGGAAGCAACAACACAATGGCCCGAGCGTTCGTACATAATGAACCATTCCTTATCTTTCCTCAAATCTAGCTCAACGAGGACACGTGCATAGTGACACATTGAACGACTCCGTGTGCATTCATCAACCGCGACAACGGGGCCAAGAGCAGATGCAATAGAGCGTATGATCGGTTCGTAGAAATATTCAATTAGAAGCTGGTAAATACTTACCAAAACTTGAACAAAAGGAGAGTGAATCTTATACGGGTTGAACTCAGGCCATTTCTGAATTCGAATCGTGCCATGTGTGAAATACCAAATGCGACGGGCATTCAACTGATCTGTCGCCAAATGATCAATAATGGGAATACTATAGAAACCTTTGCCAAGGGGTATAAGCTTCCAGTCACCAGGGATATTCCATACCCCATTGATAGCATCCCACAACTCGACATTGGTTAGCTGTGGGGCATGAGATTTCATCATAACCCGCCCTATCAAGGTAAGCTCAGTTTCCCTAACCCCCATTTGATGTACATGGTGGTGAATGTTGACAGAAAGCAGGTCCCCCTTACGAATAGGGTGCGATCGCGAGGGAGCCTCTAATGCAGCGGTAAAGTTAGGCCATGTACCATCAATCGGACTTGCACCCTGAAAAGCAATGGAAGAAGAAGCAGTATCTCCAGTACAAAAAAAGGTATTATGAGAATTAAAGGGACGATTAGTACCAGTTTGCTGCGTAACAGGAGGTGTTACGCAGCGTCCTAAAGTGGAAGACGATTGCACCATATCACTAGCGTGAATGGGTAGAGAGCAGTCGGTGATCGCCATGGAATCCGCAAAGAGTGGGGCCTGCATATGAACAGCAGAATGAGAGCGAGAGGGAATATTAATATCACAAGATAAGGGAGCGGAGATCATACCCGTATTGCCGGGAATCAGAGATTGTCTGTTCCCGGCATCAGTTTCGCCAATCGGCATAGGCGCCGAAACCTCGGAAGTGGGGATTGAATGAGTATGCGATGAGGACGGCGTCGGAGTGAAACACCCTCGTTGGGCAACTAAGGGGATGCGGCGTGGAGGCGCAGAATTAGGGTTTGATCCCCCAGATGATGCCCTAGGGTTTAAGTCCACCGTGGGAAGATGATCGTCTGTCGCTGGGTTGTGTGAGTCATTGGAATCCGTAAGATCAATTCCATTGACCCTACGCGAAGAAGCACTCATAGTCAACAAATCCGTGATCGCCATCGGATTTTGTAACATATTCTCAAGAAACTTGCGAACAGCGATCGCAATATCATCATTAGAAATCGAATCCATCGAGTGAGTATTGGGAACAGCGAATGGCCACAACAATTATGCCGTCGAGGTCAAGAGAGTCGCCGGAAATCACCAGAGTAAGTCATCGGAAATCGCCAGCTTGATTCCCATGATTAGTCTGATTAGTGTTATTGGTTTCACCAAGAAGTGTAACTTGTTGATAATGAAATGTATTAGTTGATTAGTGTTATTAGTTTCACGAATAAGGTTTATTTTTTTAGAATGAAAGGTATTAGTTGATTATTGTTATAAGTTTCACTAATAAATGTCACTCAAATCAAAGATCTTATAAAAGAAAAGAAAAGTAGGAGGGACCACAACCCGGTCCGAGGTAAAAAGCGCAAAAGGGACTACAACCTGTAGAAGGCCAGTCCAATAGAAAGAGACTATCCAAGACAAAAACAACCCAGCCCAGAGCTGAAAGACATATGAAACAACAAACAAAAACAGCCAAACCAAACACAGGAACCCAAGAAATGAAATAAGCCACGTAGGCCCAACATGTGTGAACCAACAAACGGGCCCACTAGGAAAAAGAGGCCCAACATGGGCGAACCAACCAGGTATTAAAAAACATCCCCTGTCCCTTCCTGCTAAAAGCGGTAAACTAATGGACAAGTCAACCCAAAAAAAGGAACCAACCTAACATAGTAACATGAACATCTCTCAAGATGAGGATGATTCAAAGTTGTTAAGCCCAACTTCTCAATCATATAATCGCTAGCCATGTTGATAGAACGACCTCCATGAATAGTAATAAAGCACACATTGTTAGTCCCATTCACATGACATCTTGTATAAAACATTTCCTTTTTTGTTTATACCTTTTTTTTTTAGAAGAAATGAAGATAAAAGATATTCATATCAATACCAGATTGCTCTGATACCAAACTGATACGGATAGAGACGAAGGACCCATTAGATATAATGATCTAAGAACCCAACGTATAAAATAAGCAGCGGATCTACCCAAATCGTGAATCTGGTTTGATCTTACTTAGAGCTAGAAAGAACCTTGACTCGTTGGCTATAGAAGAGCCAAGAACCTAGGTATAGTTGAACGCCACAAGATCTTGCTCAAGAATCTTGATAAGTTCTAAAATAAAATAATCTCACAAGAGAAATGACAAATCCAATAAGGAATTTTCGTACACAAAATGGTGTGTCTTTTACAAATGGATGCATCACCTATTTATAGGCTACAAACAACTCTTAAGTGGCCTTCATGCATGAACATATCATTAAGACACTTTAATTCACTAATGTGAACATATTTAGGTGACTTAATGAATAGTCAAGACTTAATAAATGTAGACTATGTATCTAGAACTTAATAAATACTTAATTGACACATTTTGACTAAAATAAAGAGTCATTCTTGAAGAGCCTTTGTGCATGCACGAAAATTACATGTATTTTTCTCCATCTTGCATGAATAAATTTTTCTCCTTTGTTTACATGGCTTAGCATGGATGGATCCACATCATAATCCCTATTCTCTTAACTAAAACTCTATCCGCAAAATCATTCTTAAAATCGACCTCCACTAAAACCCGAGCATACTTACCATAGATCCCATTTAACGTATACTCTTCTATACGCAGTGGACTTTAGGCAATGATACGTGAATCTTATTAGTAAAACCAAACACACTAATCAGCTAATAACTTTCATTGCAAACAAGTGACACTTATTGGTTAAACCAATAACACTAATCAACTAATATGTGTCATCCTAAACAAGTAAAACTTATTTGTTAAACCAATAACACTAATCAACTAATACCTTTAATCCTTAACAAGTGACACTTATTATTGAATCCGATAAATCTAATCAATTAATACCTTTCATTCTAAAGAAATGACACTTATTCGTAAAACCGATAAAACTAATGAACTAATTCCTTTCATCCTAAACAACTGATACTTATTTGTAAAACAAATAATAAAAATCAACTAATACCTTTCATTCTTAACAAGTGACAATTATTATTGAATCCGATAAATCTAATCAACTAATACCTTTCATTCTAAAGAAATGTCACTTATTCGTGAAACTAATAAAACTAAGGAACTAATATCTTTCATTCTTAACAAGTGACACTTATTAGAGAAATCGATAATACTAATCACTAATTTTTTTCATTCTAAACAAGTGACATTTATTTGTGAAACCAATAACACTAATATACAAATACCATTCATTGTAAACATGTGATACGTGAATCTTATTAGTAAAACCAAAAACACTAATCAGCTAATAACTTTCATTGCAAACAAGTGACACTTATTGGTTAAACCAATAACACTAATCAACAAATACGTTTCATCCTAAACAAGTAAAACTTATTTGTGAAACCAATAACACTAATCAACTAATACCTTTCATTATACACAAGTGAAACTTATAATAATAATCAGCTAATACCTTTCATTCTAAACAAGTGAAAGTTATTCGTGAAATCAATAACACTAATCAACTAATACATTTCATTGTCAACAAGTTACACTTCTTGGTTAAACCAATAACATTAATCAACTAATATCTTTCATCCTAAACAAGTTACACTTATTTATACACAAATCAACTAATACCTTTAATTCTTAACAAGTGACACTTATTATTGAATCCGATAAAACTAATCAGCTAATAACTTTCATTATTAACAAGTGACACTTATTGGTGAAACCAATAACACTAATCAACTAATACGTTTCATCCTAAACAACTAAAACTTATTTGTGAAACCAATAACACTAATCAACTAATACCTTTCATTGTAAACAATTGACATTTATTAGTGAATCTTATAACAATAATCAACTAATACCTTTCATTCTACACAACTGAACCTTATTCGTGAAACCAATAACACTAAACAACTAATACATTTCATTGTCAACAAGTTACATTTCTTGGTGAAACCAATAACACTAATCAACTAATATCTTTCATCCTAAACAAGTTACACTTATTTGTAAAATAAATAACACAAATCAACTAATACCTTTAATTCTTAACAAGTGACTCTTATTAATGAATCCTATAAAACTAATCAGCTAATAACTTTCATTATTAACAAGTGACACTTATTGGTGAAACCAATAACTCTAATCAACTAATACGTTTCATCCTAAACAAGTAAAACTTATTTGTGAAACCAATAAAAATAATCAACTAGTACCTTTCATTCTAAACAAGTGACATTTATTAGTTAATCTTATAACAATAATTAGTTAATACCTTTCATTCTAAACAACTGAACCTTATTCGTGAAATTAATAACACTGATCAACTAATACATTTCATTGTCAACAAGTTACACTTCTTGGTGAAACCAATAACACTAATCCACTAATAATCTTTCATTCTAAAGAAATGTCACTTATTCGTGAAACTAATAAACCTAAGGAACTAATATCTTTCATTCTTAACAAATGACACTTATTAGAGAAATCGATAATACTAATCACTAATTTTTTTCATTCTAAACAAGTGACATTTATTTAAGAAATCAATAACACTAATATACAAATACCATTCATTGTAAACATGTGATACGTGAATCTTATTAGTAAACCCAAAAACACTAATCAGCTAATAACTCTCATTGCAAACAAGTGACACTTATTGGTTAAACCAATAACACTAATCAACTAATATTTTTCATCCTAAACAAGTAAAACTTATTGTGAAACCAATAACACTAATCAACTAATACCTTTCATTATACACAAGTGAAACTTATAATAATAATCAACTAATACCTTTCATTCTGAACAAGTGAAAGTTATTCGTGAAATCAATCACACTAATCAACTAATACATTTCATTGTCAACAAGTTACACTTCTTGGTTAAACCAATAACATTAATCAACTAATATCTTTAATCCTAAACAAGTTACACTTATTTATACATAAATCAACTAATACCTTTTATTTTTAACAAGTGACACTTATTATTGAATCCGATAAAATTAATCAGCTAATAACTTTCATTATTAACAAGTGACACTTATTGGTTAAACCAATAACACTAATAAACTAATACGTTTCATCCTAAACAACTAAAACTTATTTTTGAAACCAATAACATTAATCAACTATTACCTTTCATTGTAAACAATTGACATTTATTAGTGAATCATATTACAATAATCAACTAATACCTTTCATTCTACACAACTGGACCTTATTCGTGAAACCAATAACACTAAACATCAAATACATTTCATTGTCAACAAGTTACATTTCTTGGTGAAACCAATAACACTAATCAACTAATATCTTTCATCCTAAACAAGTTACACTTATTTGTAAAATAAATAACACAAATCAACAAATACCTTTAATTCTTAATAAGTGACTTTTATTAATGAATCATATAAAACTAATCTGCTAATAACTTTTGATGGTCCCGAAAAACCCTATTTAAAGCTCGTAAAATCTCAATGGGAGGTGACTTAAATATTTTTTTTTTTTTTTGAATGTGTTTATAGTGAAAACTAAATATGTATGACAATTAATATGAAAGCAAATAAGAACACAAGTATTTTTTATAGTGGTTCGGACAAACCAAATCAACCTATATCCTTCTTCCCTTCATGGGGCACCAACTTAACCAACAGATGTTTACCGGAAGTTCACACTCAAACGGGACTTATTCACCCTCAAAAATGGATCGCTTTTATAGATGTTCATGGAAGTTCACACTCAAGTTCGGATTTATCTAAAAATCGGGATTGCCTACTAAATTCCCTTTCGGGAAAAAAAGATGTTTACCGAAGTTCATAAACAAACTTATCCTATCAAATAAATTTGGGTAAGGTTTGTTTGGTTTCAACTAGGTTGAGATTTTCCCTTACATTTGTTTAGCCTCAATGCTAAGGATGGGAAAATCTCTCTAAGCTTAGGATATAGCATTTGTGCTTAGATCTAGGTAGAACACTTTTGAATATATGTGTGTATTTCTAACTTAATGTTTTATGAATGGAGTTGCTTGAATATTTGGCTTTAATTTCACTTTGCAGATCCTCCATTATCTTCTTTTTGAAGATCAAAATAATGTATCAATAGTGTGGATTTGAATATTAACGTTGGATTAATAATATTCAAATCAATAAATACTAATAATCTTACAAATTTTCTTTCATCCTTTAACAATTTGTTTTGTTTACTTTTAAAAAAACATCCATATATGTTGTTATCTTCTTATTGATTGGAATTGCTTTTTGTGTGTCTAACGGATCGATTCCTAATCAACTATTTTTTTCATCGCTTCAATTAATCGTAACTCGATCATTCAAATAAACTGATCAACTAGATTTTTTGTCTTAACAAAATAATCAATTCATCAAGTTGTTGAAAAAACTCTTTAATCAATCATATTTTCAGATCAAAAATCTGACACTTATTTGAAATCGAAAAAAAACTAATCAACTAATTTTTAATTTCCTAAACAAATAAAATTTATTTGTGAAACCAATAACAATTAATCAACTAATATCTTTCATCTAAAAACAATTGACATTTATTGGTGATAAATAATATACAACAAAATCGATACTAATTTTTCATTCTAATTTCTTTGATCTTGATATTTATTAGTGATCGTTAAAAAAAGAAAAATAAATCTAATCTTATTTTTTACATTCGATATCCAATTGACCGAACCTAATCAATGATCAAAAAATAACACTAATCAACTTTAATTTTTGAAAACTAAATCTTTCTTTTCTTATTTTTTATTTTAAAAACAAATAACAAAAAATCTTCATAATACCTTTAATTCTAAGGTTCTTGACTTCTTATTATTATTGATTCCGATCAAATTAATCAATTAATTTTTCATTCTAAGTTGATGACACTTTTCGTAAAACCGATAAAACTAATGAACTAAACAACTTTCATCCTAAACAACTGATACTTATTTGTAAAACAAATAATAAAAATCAACTAATACCTTTCATTCTTAACAAGTGACAATTATTATTGAATCCGATAAATCTAATCAACTAATACCTTTCATTCTAAAGAAATGTAACTTATTCGTGAAACTAATAAAACTAAGGAACTAATATCTTTCATTCTTAACAAGTGACACTTATTAGAGAAATCGATAATACTAATCACTAATTTTTTTCATTCTAAACAAGTGACATTTATTTGTGAACCCAATAACACTAATATACAAATACCATTCATTGTAAACATGTGATACGTGAATCTTATTAGTAAAACCAAAAACACTAATCAGCTAATAACTTTCATTGCAAACAAGTGACACTTATTGGTTAAACCAATAACACTAATCAACAAATACGTTTCATCCTAAACAAGTAAAACTTATTTGTGAAACCAATAAAACTAATCAACTAATACCTTTCATTATACACAAGTGAAACTTATAATAATAATCAGCTAATACCTTTCATTCTAAACAAGTGAAAGTTATTCGTGAAATCAATAACACTAATCAACTAATACATTTCATTGTCAACAAGTTACACTTCTTGGTTAAACCAATAACATTAATCAACTAATATCTTTCATCCTAAACAAGTTACACTTATTTATACACAAATCATTTAATACCTTTAATTCTTAACAAGTGACACTTATTATTGAATCCGATAAAACTAATCAGCTAATAACTTTCATTATTAACAAGTGACACTTATTGGTGAAACCAATAACACTAATAAACTAATACGTTTCATCCTAAACAACTAAAATTTATTTGTGAAACAAATAACAATAATCATCTAATACCTTTCATTGTAAACAATTGACATTTATTAGTGAATCATATTACAATAATCAACTAATACCTTTCATTCTACACAACTGAACCTTATTCGTGAAACCAATAATACTAAACATCAAATACCTTTCATTGTCAACAAGTTACATTTCTTGGTGAAACCAATAACACTAATCAACTAATATCTTTCATCCTAAACAAGTTACATTTATTTGTAAAATAAATAACACAAATGAACTAATACCTTTAATTCTTAACAAGTGACTTTTATTAATGAATCCTATAAAACTAATCAGCTAATAACTTTCATTGCAAACAAGTGAAACTTATTGGTTAAACCAATAACACTAATCAACTAATACCTTTAATTCTTAACAAGTGACACTTATTATTAAATCCGATAAAACTAATCAATTAATACCTTTCATTCTAAAGAAATGACACTTAATCGAAAAACCGATAAAACTAATGAACTAATTCCTTTCATCCTAAACAACTGATACTTATTTGTAAAACTAATAATAAAATTCAACTAATACCTTTCATTCTTAACAAGTGACAATTATTATTGAATCCGATAAATCTAATCAACTAATACCTTTCATTCTAAAGAAATATCACTTATTCGTGAAACTAATAAAACTAAGGAAACTAATATCTTTCATTCTTAACAAGTGACACTTATTTGAGAAATCGATAATACTAATCACTAATTTTTTTAATTCTAAACAAGTGACATTTATTTGTGAAACCAATAACACTAATATACAAATACCATTCATTGTAAACATGTGATACGTGAATCTTATTAGTAAAACCAAAAACACTAATCAACTAATAACTTTCATTGCAAACAAGTGACACTTATTGGTTAAACCAATAACACTAATCAACTAATACCTTTAATTCTTAACAAGTGACACTTATTATTGAATCCGATAAAACTAATCAATTAATACCTTTTATTCTAAAGAAATGACACTTAATCGTAAAACCGATAAAACTAATGAACTAATTCCTTTCATCCTAAACAACTGATACTTATTTGTAAAACAAATAATAAAAATCAACTAATACCTTTCATTCTTAACAAGTGACAATTATTATTGAATCGGATAAATCTAATCAACTAATACCTTTCATTTTAAACAAGTGACATTTATTAGAGAAATCGATAATACAAATCACTAATTTTTTTCATTCTAAACAAGTGACATTTAATTGTGAAACCAATAACACTATTATACAAATACCATTCATTGTAAACATGTGATACGTGAATCTTATTAGTAAAACCAATAACGCTAATCAACTAATACGTTTCATCCTAAACAAGTAAACTTATTTGTGAAACCAATAACACTAATCAACTAATACCTTTCATTATACACAAGTGAAACTTATAATAATAATCAGCTAATATCTTTCATTCTAAACAAGTGAAAGTTATTCGTGAAATCAATAACACTAATCAACTAATACATTTCATTGTCAACAAGTTACACTTCTTGGTTAAACCAATAACATTAATCAACTAATATCTTTCATCCTAAACAAGTTACACTTATTTATACACAAATCATTTAATACCTTTAATTCTTACCAAGTGACACTTATTATTGAATCCGATAAAACTAGTCAGCTAATAACTTTCATTATTAACAAGTGACACTTATTGGTGAAACCAATAACACTAATAAACTAATACGTTTCATCCTAAACAACTAAAATTTATTTGTGAAACAAATAACAATAATCATCTAATACCTTTCATTGTAAACAATTGACATTTATTAGTGAATCATATTACAATAATCAACTAATACCTTTCATTCTACACAACTGAACCCTATTCGTGAAACCAATAACACTAAACAACTAATACATTTCATTGTCAACAAGTTACATTTCTTGGTGAAACACATAACACTAATCAACTAATATCTTACATCCTAAACAAGTTACACTTATGTGTAAAATAAATAACACAAATAAACTAATACCTTTAATTCTTAACAAGTGACTATTATTAATGAATCCTATAAAACTAATAGCCTAATAACTTTAATTGCAAACAAGTGAAACTTATTGGTTAAACCAATAACACTAATCAACTAATACCTTTAATTCTTAACAAGTGACACTTATTATTGAATCCGATAAAACTAATCAATTAATACCTTTCATTCTTAAGAAATGACACTTAATCGTAAAACCGATAAAACAAATGAACTAATTCCTTTCATCCTAAACAACTGATACTTATTTGTAAAATAAATAATAAAAAAAACAAATAATACCTTTCATTCTTAACAAGTTGATAATTATTATTGAAAATCCGATAAATCTAATCAACTAATACCTTTCATTCTAAAGAAATGTCACTTATTCGTGAAACTAATAAAAACAAAAGGAACTAATATCTTTCATTCTTAACAAGTGACACTTATTAGAAAATCGATAAAACTAATAATTAATAATTTTTTCATTCTAAACAAGTGACATTTATTTGTGAACCCAATAACACTAATATACAAATACCATTCATTGTAAACATGTGATACGTGAATCTTATTAGTAAAACCAATAACACTAATCAGCTAATAACTTTCATTGCAAACAAGTGACACTTATTGGTTAAATCAATAACACAAATCAACTAATACGTTTCATCCTAAACAAGTAAAACTAATTTGTGAAACCAATAACCATAATCAACTAATACATTTCATTATACACAAGTGAAACTTATTAAAAACTAATAAAACTAATTAATTCTTTCAAAAAAAGTGATTATTATTATTTGAAATCAATAACACTAATCAACTAATACATTTCATTGTCAATAAGTTACACTTCTTGGTTAAACCAATAAAATTAATCAACTAATATCTTTCATCCTAAACAAGTTACACTTATTTATACACAAATCAACTAATACCTTTAATTCTTAACAAGTGACACTTATTATTGAATCCGATAAAACTAATCAGCTAATAACTTTCATTATTAACAAGTGACACTTATTGGTTAAACCAATAACACTAATAAACTAATACGTTTCATCCTAAACAACTAAAACTTATTTGTGAAACCAATAACACTAATCAACTAATACCTTTCATTGTAAACAATTGACATTTATTAGTGAATCATATTACAATAATCAACTAATACCTTTCATTCTACACAACTGAACCCTATTCGTGAAACCAATAACACTAAACAACTAATACATTTCATTGTCAACAAGTTACATTTCTTGGTGAAACCAATAACACTAATCAACTAATATCTTACATCCTAAACAAGTTACACTTATGTGTAAAATAAATAACACAAATAAACTAATACCTTTAATTCTTAACAAGTGACTATTATTAATGAATCCTATAAAACTAATAGCCTAATAACTTTAATTGCAAACAAGTGAAACTTGTTGGTTAAACCAATAACACTAATCAACTAATACCTTTAATTCTTAACAAGTGACACTTATTATTAAATCCGATAAAACTAATCAATCAATACCTTTCATTCTAAAGAAATGACACTTAATCATAAAACCGATAATACTAATGAACTAATTCCTTTCATCCTAAACAATTGATACTTATTTGTAAAATAAATAATAAAAATCAACTAATACCTTTCATTCTTAACAAGTGACAATTATTATTGAATCCAATAAATCTAATCAACTAATACCTTTCATACTTAAGAAATATCACTTATTCGTGAAACTAATAAAACTAAGGAACTAATATCTTTCATTCTTAACAAGTGACACTTATTAGAGAAGTCGATAATACTAATCACTAATTTTTTTCATTCTAAACAAGTGACATTTATTTGTGAACCCAATAACACTAATATACAAATACCATTCATTGTAAACATGTGATACGCGAATCTTATTAGTAAAACCAAAAACACTAATCAGCTAATATCTTTCATTGCAAACAAGTGACACTTATTGGTTAAACCAATAACACTAATCAACAAATACGTTTCATCCTAAACAAGTAAAACTTATTTGTGAAACCAATAACACTAATCAACTAATACCTTTCATTTTACACAATTGAAACTTATAATAATAATAAGCTAATGCCTTCCATTCTAAACAAGTGAAAGTTATTCGTGAAATCAATAACACTAATCAACTAATACATTTCATTGTCAACAATTTACACTTCTTGGTTAAACCAATAACATTAATCAAATAATATCTTTCATCCTAAACAAGTTACACTTATTTTAAAACAAATAACACAAATCAACTAATACCTTTTTAATTCTTAACAAGTGATTTTATTATTGAATCCAATAAAACTAGTCAGCTAATAACTTTCATTATTAACAAGTGATACTTATTGGTGAATCAAATAACACTAATAAACTAATACGTTTCATCCTAAACCACTAAAATTTATTTGTGAAACCAATAACATTAATCAACTAATACCTTTCATTGTAAACAATTGACATTTATTAGTGAATCATATTACAATAATCAACTAATACCTTTCATTCTACACAACTGAACCTTATTCGTGAAACCAATAACACTAAACATCAAATACATTTCATTGTCAACAAGTTACATTTCTTGGTGAAACCAATAACACTAATCAACTAATATCTTTCATCCTAAACAAGTTACACTTATTTGTAAAATAAATAACACAAATCAACAAATACCTTTAATTCTTAACAAGTGACTTTTATTAATGAATCCTATAAAACTAATCTGCTAATAACTTTCATTGCAAACAAGTGAAACTTATTGGTTAAACCAATAACACTAATCAACTAATACTTTTAATTCTTAACAAGTGACACTTATTATTGAATCCGTAAAACTAATCAATTAATACCTTTCATTCTAAAGAAATGACACTTAATCGTAAAACCGATAAAACTAATGAACTAATTCCTTTCATCCTAAAAAACTAATATTTATTTGTAAAACAAATTATAATAATCAACTAATACCTTTCATTCTTAACAAGTGACAATTATTATTGAATCCGATAAATCTAATCAACTAATACCTTTCATTCTAAAGATATGTCACTTATTCGTGAAACTAATAAAACTAAGAACTAATATCTTTCATTCTTAACAAGTGACACTTATTAGAGAAATCGATAATACTAATCACTATTTTTTTTCATTCTAAACAAGTGTCATTTATTTGTGAACCCAATAACACTAATATACAAATTCCTTTCATTGTAAACATGTGATACGTGAATCTTATTAGTAAAACCAAAAACACTAATCAGCTAATAACTTTCATTGCAAACAAGTGACACTTATTGGTTATACCAATAACACTAATCAACTAATATCTTTCATCCTAAACAAGTTACACTTATTCGTAAAATAAATAACACAAATCAACTAATACCTTTAATTCTTAACAAGTGACTTTTATTAATGAATCCTATAAAACTAATCTGCTAATAACTTTCATTGCAAACAAGTGAAACTTATTGGTTAAACCAATAACACTAATCAACTAATACTTTTAATTCTTAACAAGTGACACTTATTATTGAATCCGTAAAACAAATCAATTAATATCTTTCATTCTAAAGATATGACACTTAATCGTAAAACCGATAAAACTAATGAACTAATTCCTTTCATCCTAAAAAACTAATATTTATTTGTAAAACAAATTATAATAATCAACTAATACCTTTCATTCTTAACAAGTGACAATTATTATTGAATCCGATAAATCTAATCAACTAATACCTTTCATTCTAAAGAAATATCACTTATTCGTGAAACTAATAAAACTAATTAACTAATATCTTTCATTCTTAACAAGTGACATTTATTAGAGAAGTCGATAATACTAATCACTAATTTTTTTCATTCTAAACAAGTGACATTTATTTGTGAACCCAATTGTTGGGAGAAATCCTAGCAGTCTCCTGCCTTTAAGGTCAGTTGCGGCTCAAGACCCCTCGTTCGCTCGATTAAAGGCATAGTTGCGTGCCGCCCGTGGTGCCTGCTGCTAGGTATGGGTTAAGGGAATTAAAGTAGCACCTCACTACAAGTCCGGGCTTTTAGTCTAGTTGCAAGCGCTTGATCCTTCACCAATAATCAAATTTCCGCACGAAGAACACAAACTTGAAGATTATTTTCTAAGTGTTCATCCCATAGTTCTTAGCACAGAAATCTTTTCATCTAGCTGATAGGCTACTTAAAAACTAGGAAAGATTTCAAAGTTGGAACAAAAACAATGTTACCCAAAACCCAAAGTTAGGTTAAGTTGTTTAGCAAGATTTCAGACTAGGATTTCTAGTTCTGATTTTTGGGATCGGTTGAGTGAGTACTCTTTAAATATCTGTTGGTGTACTGTGTTGGACTAACACAATAATCTAAGTCCAGTTGGTTTAGTTGGTTCCCCTTGTGATAGGGAAGAGTGGGCGTAGGACTGGTTGTCCAAACCACTATAAATCTTGTGTGCATTTACCTGCTCTGATTAACTGTTTTACATAATCGCACACAACTTAATTAAAGTTGCATACATATTCTAAGTTAAGATCAGCTAGCACCAAGCTTCTGATCTGATCAAGTTTGACACTTTAGTCAACTGGTTGAAAGACTGACTTTGGAATCTGATTAATTAAAACTGGTTTTTCACACGGGTAAAATTTAGCTTCCGCACAATCAGTTAAACTGATAGATACCGAACTGATCTGCCTTCAGGCGATTAGTAAGTTGGATATCAGTCCAAACTGATTCACTTGCACTCTGATCAGGCTAACTGCAATCACACCTGATCTTCACGAAAAAGTTTTCAGAAGTCTATTCACCCCTCCCCTCTAGACTTCTGCCCTCACAAAACCCGTTCGGGACCTACAAGTGGTATCAGAGCAGTGGTTCTACAGACCACTGGCTTTGAGTATCATCGATTCTTGAGGAAGAATCTTTGTGGTCATTTGAACAAATCTTGAAAAACCATTTTTAAAACTCATTCATTTTTCCAAAATCACTCAGCATGGATAATACCTCTGGTATGTATCATGATTTGCCGAAGTTCTCAATTGATGAGTATGCAGATTGGGCCATATATATGTGAAACCATCTAGGATCGATAAGCGGCAGAATGATCGAAGTCATTGAAAGAGGACCCATCATCATATATCACAACAACCCTGCAGTTGGAGGAGATCCAGACTTTACCACGGGAAGTCTTGTGCGAAAAAGCTCAGCCTTGATGGATGCAGAGGAAAGAAAGCTGTATACTCTAGATACAATCGCCAGGCATATAATCATGAAGACGATGGATAAAGTCACCAAGGAGAAGATAAAATATCTCAAAACTACGAAAGCAATGTGGGATACTCTAGCTGAGATATGCGAAGGAAATGATCAGATCAAAGACAGCCGACTACAAGCCGAACTGGTGAAGTTCGAAAAACTAAAGATGCTGCCCAACGAGACCATCAACGAGCTCGATGGAAGGATTACTATGTCAGTAAATAAGCTACGAGAACTTGGTAGAGAGATGTCAGACAAAGATATCAACTACAAGATCTTAAGATCTTTCTCCAAGAAATGGGACATGAAAGTCACGGTAATCAAGGATTGCCAAGACATTTCAAAGATGAAGCCGAGTAGTTTGTTCCTAAGCCTTAAAGCTCACGAGTTTGACTTAATCGAAAGAGGACAAGCAGATGAAGACGAGACACCTGCTGAAGCCTCAACGTCTAAATCATTTTGCGTAAAAAAGCAACCGGCCAGCAGATCGAAGGCCACTGAACCTGTTGGAAACATAATAAGTCAGGCAGAACAGATCGCTCTGCTTACCAGGAAACTTGAAAAATCAAATATTCAACTTGGTAAGTATCGCAGATTCTATAAAGATTATCAACATAGCAGAGGAAGAGATAGGAGATCAGCTGACAGATCTCCAGAAAGAACGGATCGATGATCGAAGAGATCCAGAGAGAAGAAAAGAAAAGAGATAATCGATAGATGAAAGAAGAGATAATAGATCGATGAAGGAGTTGAGACATTATCGAAAGGGAAGTCACCGATAGATTCTATAGATTTAAATGACTCACCCGAAGAAAAAGTTCCGTGGATCATGGAGTGTGTTTCAACTGTGAGAAACCAGGTCACTACAAACAAGCAGATTGCCTGGACCTGACGCCATAAGAAAGAGAAGAGAAGCGGAACAGAAGAGAGCAACGTTATAGAGACAGGAAAACCCTTATCGCTCGCACATCTGGAATTGATGATTCCTATCTGCCCTCTGAGGATTACGGGTACTCATCTCAGAGAAGATTTTTCGATAAAAGGTCTTTGTTGATTTCCACGAGAATGAAGATCGATATTCTCTTGGATGACGATGAAATCACCGATGGCCAAGGAGGACCAATCTGAGGTAACCTCCAAACCTTCGCTTTGGTTCGCTTTCACACTGCTATTTATTACACTTTTCTTTGGAGAGATTGACCGCACTCTACTCGAGCAATTGCTTGATGATCTCTCTAATGCAGTAGACACTTATATTATAGTGGAAGCTGAGAATGACAAGCTAAGGATCATAAATAATCAGCTTGTTAAAGAAAACGCTCTCATAAAAGCTCTTGAATCGGAAAATCATTTGAAAACCTTTCCGAAGGTGGCGAGGAACTTAACATTCTGAAAGTTAAATCTTCTGATCAGGAGAAGCAGATCAAAAAATAGCTAGCAATCAACAAATAGCAAGCTGATGACTTCAAAATCCTTCAAGCTAAATTTGATGAGCTATTCTGACTACATGAGAGTCTAAAATCTTCTGAGGATAGTTTGCGCAAGAAAATAGACATTTTCACAAAGTCATCTAAAACCGTTCAAGATATGAACACCTATTTTCGAACACCGACTAACAAGAAGGGACTTGGGTATGAAAACCCTTCCACATCCCTCAAAACCCCATTTAATTCACTTAAAAAAGGTGTAATCAAACGAGTTTCTGACAAAGATACACTAAAAGCTAAACTTGTATCTAATAAGGGGAAAAAGACCTGTTGAGCAAGTAAGGCATGTGCCTAATCAGAAAGGGAACAGAAATGGACCCCAACTGGTAAAGCATCAGCCGAGGAATCAACAGAAGAACCCAGTTCTTCTGAAGAGACCTCAACCTGATCAACAGATTAGGTATCAGAAAAGATAACCTGTCAAAGGGAATCTAATCTGAAACCCAATCAAGGTCAGCTACCTAATAAGCAAGCTATAGGTAAACTGCAAAAACCACCTATGCCAAAAAGATATGAATCTTTTGATGGTAGCAGTCGTACCTACCCTTATAATCAGAAACCTAGGGCTGCTGCACCTGAGCCACACTGGATTAAAAGAAGACAAACAACAAAGATAAATCCCAAGTCTTCTAAGTCACCCAAGGCTCACACGAATAATCATACTAATCAGAAAGCATATAAAGAGACGTATGATTATGTTGATATGTATGGGAGACAAATCAGGCCTTCTGATCTAACTGATTACAATAGAAGTGCCCTGTTTGTATGGATCCCTAAAACCAACCCTAACCCCTCAGGACCCAATCCAAAAGGGGTACCTAAAGCCTGATTTGGTTGCAGGTTCGCGTGGGTCTGGCCAACAAAGGAGGTGTACAAGCAACTATCTGGTACATCGATAGTGGATGCTCAAGGCACATGACTGGAAGCAAACATCTCCTTAGCTCTTACATAGAACAAAAAGGCCAGCGTGTACTCTTCGTTGATGATAACTTTGGTTTTACCAGAGGATTCGGAACCTTAGAGAATGATGATGTACAGGTTACTGGAGTCTCGTATGTCGAAGGTTTAAAGCATAACCTGTTATCGGTTTCACAATTCTGCGACAACGGATTCAGTGTTGAGTTCTCGACTGATAAACACTATCAAAAATTGAGCCACTCAACAGATCTTGCTAACTGGTTCAAGGAAAGGGACGATCTACACAGCAGATTGGAACAGTTGCCCAAGAAATGCATGCCTGATTGTTTAGAGTTCCAAAAATAGCAGTTGGCTCTGGCACAAAAGAATGAGTCATCTGAACTTTAAAACTCTTAACAAGATAACAAGGATGTCTTTAGTGGAAGGACTTAGAATGAGGTATTCTCTAAGGATCGGATATGTGTCATGTCATAAGGAAAACAAAGTTAAAGCCTCATTCAAGGAATTCCACGGACCAAAGATCCATCCAGAGAGTATTGCGGTTTGCTCCATATGGACTTATTTGGACGATTACACGGTCGGTCTCGTGGGATTTAAATATACTCTGGTAATCGTGGATGATTATTCCAAGTTTACCTGGGTTGTATTCTTACATAAGAAGAATGAGACAACAACAAAGATACCCGAGCTGCTCAAGAGATTACAAAATGAAAAGGGTGTCGGTGTAGTAAAAATCGATCGGATAAAAGTATGAAATTTCGAACTCTTTTATTCTTGATTTTTTGCACTAAGTTTGGTATCTGACATGAGACATCACCGCAAGAACGCCACAACTGAATGGAGTAGCAGAACGGAGAAACAGAACACTCAAAGAAGCTGTTCGCACTATGTTAGCTGAACATACAATACCAAGCCGTTTCTGGGCAGAAGTTATCAATACTGCATGCCGCACTCAGAACAGATGTCTTCTAACTAAGGCTCACTACAAAACACCCTATGAACTGTGGAAGGGCAGAAAACCTCGTGTTTCTTACTTCCATGTTTTTGGGTGTAAGTTGATAGGCCCGGTGAAAAACCCATGAAATGCGGAATAAACATGAAATGCATATAAAAACAGGGGTGAAGGAATGGTGATTCCAGATTTTTCTCGTTTAAGCTCATGTGTTGTGTTTTGCTTATAATCGAATGCATATGACAATATAAGAACATAAAGCAATAAAGAACACAACAAATTATAGTGGTTCGGAGACTCAAGCTCCTACATCCACTCTCTCTGTTCCTAGGGAAATTCCTTCCAACTGGACTTATCACCCTCTCGGGTTCGCCTCGGGACTTATCACCTCCCTTTGGATTGCCCTCTGAGATGTTTCCGAGTTCACACTCCAACGGGACTTATCACCCTCACTCGGGATTGCCTACCCTCCCTTTCGGGATTGCTAGATGTATACCGAGTTCACACTCACCTACAAACTTAACCGACTGATTTGGGTAAGGTTTGTTTGGTTTCCAACTAGGTTGAGATTTTCCCTTACATTTGTTTAGCCTCAATGCTAAGGTTGGGAAAATCTCTCTAAGCTTAGGATACATCGTGGGTTGCTTAGATTGGATTCTAGAACACTCTTGAACATATTTGTATATCTACAGACTTGTGTTCTATGGTGGGAATGCTTTGGGTATAACTCTCTTTGGCTCAGAAAGCATCTTGTGCTATAATCTCCACGCATCCACACATTAGAATGATGAAAAGACCTTGTATTTATAGTGTGGATTTGAATGTTACCGTTGGAGAGAATCACATTCAAATCCATACTATTCTTGTAAATCAATGACTCCTTCCTTTGGTTGTCTTCCTCTCGTTGGTCCACGTCGGTGATTCTAACGGCTATATTCCTCAGATTCCTCGCCTTGGAATCATTCAGATTCTCGAGTCTCGGTGTCTTGAGAGACATCTTTTGAGTCTTGAGTTTATCCGAGTCTCGATTTCTAGTCTGGGCCTCGGGTTTATCCGAGCCTCGGGATACTTGATTGCAGACTTCTCTTGGCCGGACCTTATGCGATTAGGCATCTGACACTTTCGACCGGTGAGTTGATTCTCTGAATTGAGACATCGACCTTCAGTCACTTTGACTCAAAGCTATCGATTTCTTCTTTGCACGATCGATCATTTCGACCGATCGATCAACACTTCTTCGGATCAATATCTCCGGATAGCATCAGTCGATTACATTAGGTTTAGCATATCGGTTTAGCACATCCGATCTCAATCACGCGTCGATCTTGATCATCCGCTCATCTTCATATCGATCTCGATCTCGTCGATCTCGTCGGTCTCATCTGCTCTTCTTCGATCGACTGCAACCTTCTCTTCCGATCTTACGGTCGGTTTCTTTTTCGATCGGCTTGTTTGCTCTTCCGATCACCATATCGGACTTTATTCTTCCGATCATCGATCAGTTCATTCGGTCATCGATCTTACGATCGGTGGCTTAGCTTTTCTTCTCTTACGATTTTGCCGCGATTTCATCGGTTAAACTCGAAACTCATCGATCTCGATCGGTCTAAATCTCATGACCTCGTCTAATCTCGATCATCTACGTCGATTTCGTGAGTTCCCCCTCAATTTGTTCTCTCGTTCCCCCTCAACTTGTTATCTGTAGATTAACTTCAAAAACACAAGTTGATAATGTTTTGGCATAATTCATCAAAACTAAAATATCCCAACATAAGTGTTTCATACACAACAATGGGAAGAGTCAGTTGAAGACTTTTGAGGCCAAGTCAGATGAGGGTATATTCTTAGGATATTCCTCATCTAGCAAGGCTTTTCGGGGGTTTACAACAAAGTAACCCTAGTTTGTGGAAGAAACACCCCATGTAGTCTTTGATGAAACATCTTCTGAATAAGAGAAATCTGCCTCAGAACAAGAAGTACCAGATCAACCAGTACCTGATGCACAACAAATGGATCAGCTAATGATCAAGGAAAAAGGATCAGAACTCGTAACAGTATACATTCCAGATCTAGCTGATTCACCAGGTCAATCAGATCCTAAGGTACGAACAACTGTCAATGAAGAAGCTGGTACAGTTGAGACAGTATCAACTGAACCATCCGGTTCAGGGGGAACACCTAAAGTTCCCACGAACAGACATCAGCACATGATGAGTCCAACATCAGCTGAGACATGTTCTTATCAAGTGGTATCAAAGCAGGGGTTCAAGAGTTCATTAGATTTTAATGTGAACACCTGAACTGGTCTTGTTTATTAAAACCCATTTAGTTTAAAATGCATAAATTTTATAAAATTCATGGAGGTTGACAATCATCTTCTCATTTTTAAAATGAAAACAATGTTCTTCATTATTTCTCTTGTTTAACTAACACTGTTTTTCTCGTATATTTTTATTGTTAGTTAGTTTTGGCATCATTATCAAAAAGGGGGAAATTGTTGGGATATTTTAGTTTTGATTAATTATGCCAAAACATTATCAACTTGTGTTATTTAAGATAATCTACAGTTAACAATTTGAGGGGGGAACGAGAGAGAACAAATTGAGGGGAACTCACGAAATCGATTTAAGATGATCGAGATCGACGAGAAATTTAGAGACGAAGGCCGATCGAGATCGGATGAGTAGGATGAGTTAAAAGTAAACCGATGATTTGAACAAGAAGAAACATCTTGATTTTTAAGAAGAAATGCCGTCTGATCTTGATGATTTTGCGATTCTGGTGACGAGATCTGGTGACGATCTTCTTGACGGATCTGGTGACGATCTTCTTCTTGACTAGATCTGGTGACGGATCTGGTGACTGATATTCTTGACCAGTCTGCGGTGACTGATCTTCTTGACCAGATCTGGTGACGATCTTTCCGAGCAGTCTGGTGACGGATCTGGTGACTGATCTTCTTGACGGATCTGGTGACTGATCTTCTTGACGATATTCTTGACCCGGTCTGGTGACGATCTTCTTGACGGATCTGGTGACGATCTTGTGACCCGGATCTGATTGACCCGGATCTTTTGACTGATGTTATCTTGATCGATCTGCTTTGTCTTGATCGGATCGAGACGAAATCTGCGGACCCGATTTCTCTGGACCGATTTGCCGGACCCGATCTCGCATGCGAATCAAGCGACCAAAATCGGAAAAAAATTTGAGCATTAATAAGGCGATTTGAAATCGGATCCGTTAGACACACAAAAAGGCGGCCAATGAGAAGATGACAACACACGTATTGATGTGACGTAAAGTTCTGAGGAAAAGTCTGAAAAGAACGAAAAGTTGGAAGTTATTAGTATGGATTTGAATATTACTTTCCAAGCGGTAATATTTAAATCCACACTATAAATACATTGCACTATCTTCAAAAGAAGATAATGGAGGATCTGCAAAGTGAAATTAAAGCCAAATATTCAAGCAACTCCATTCATAGAACACAGAGCAAAAATACACACATATATTCAAAAGTGTTCTACCCTAGATCTAAGCACAAATGTTATATCCTAAGCTTAGAGAGATTTTCCCATCCTTAGCAATGAGGCTAAACAAATGTAAGGGAAAATCTCGACCTAGTTGAAACCAAACAAACCTTACCCAAATCAGTCGGTTAAGTTTGTAGGTGAGTGTGAACTCGGTAAACATCTAGCAATCTCGAAAGGGAGGGTAGGCGATCCCGTGAGGGTGATAAGTCCCGTTTGAGTGAGAACTCGGTAAACATCTAGCAATCCCGAAAGGGAGGGTAGGCGATCCCGTAAGGGTGATAAGTCCCGTTTGATCGAGAACTCGTAAACATCTGTTGGTTAATCATTCATTGTAAACATGTGATACGTGAATCTTATTAGTAAAAACCAAAAACACTAAACAACTAATAACTTTCATTGCAAACAAGTGACACGTGAATTATTGGTTAAACCAATAACACTAATCAACTAATACCTTTAATTCTTAACAAGTGACACTTATTATTGAATCGATAAAACTAATCAATTAATACCTTTCATTCTAAAGAAATGACACTTTAATCGTAAAAAACCGAAAAAACTAATGAACTAATTCCTTTCATCCTAAACAACTGATACTTATTTGTAAAACAAATAATAAAAATTAAGTAATACCTTTCATTCTTAACAAGTGACAATTATTATTGAATCCGATAAATCTAATCAACTAATAATACCTTTCATTCTAAAGAAATGTCATTTATTCGTGAAACTAATAAAACTAAGGAAACTAATATCTTTCATTCTTAACAAGTGACACTTATTTGAGAAATCGATAATACTAATCACTAATTTTTTTCATTCTAAACAAGTGACATTTATTTGTGAAACCAATAACACTAATATACAAATATCATTCATTGTAAACATGTGATACGTGAATCTTATTAGTAAAAACCAAAAAACACTAAAACAACTAATAACTTTCATTGCAAACAAGTGACACTTATTGGTTAAACCAATAACACTAATCAACTAATACCTTTAATTCTTAACAAGTGACACTTATTATTGAATCCGATAAAATTAATCAATTAATACCTTTCATTCTAAAGAAATGACACTTAATAGTAAAACCGATAAAACTAATGAACTAATTCCTTTTCATCCTAAACAACTGATACTTATTTGTAAAACAAATAATAAAAATTAACTAATACCTTTCATTCTTAACAAGTGACAATTATTATTGAATCCGATAAATCTAATCAACTAATAATATATTTCATTCTAAAGAAATGTCACTTATTCGTGAAACTAATAAAACTAAGGAAACTAATATCTTTTTCATTCTTAACATTTGACACTTATTTGAGAAATCAATAACTAATCACTATTTTTTTTTCATTCTAAAAAGTGACATTTATTTGTGAAACAATAACACTAATATACAAATACAAATATCATTCATTGTAAACATGTGATACGTGAATCTTATTAGTAAAACCAAAAAAAACTAATAACAACTAATAACTTTCATTGCAAACAAGTGACACTTATTGGTTAAACCAATAACACTAATCAACTAATACCTTTAATTCTTAACAAGTGACACTTATTATTGAAATCGATAAAACTAATCAATTAATACCTTTCATTCTAAAGAAATGACACTTAATAGTAAAAACCGATAAAACTAATGAACTAATTCCTTTCATCCTAAACAACCGATACTTATTTGTAAAACAAATAATAAAAATTAACTAATACCTTTCATTCTTAACAAGTGACAATTTTATTGAATCCGATAAATCTAATCAACTAATAATACCTTTTCATTCTAAAAGAAATGTCACTTATTCATGAAACTAATAAAACTAAGGAAACTAATATCTTTTTCATTCTTAACAAGTGAACTTATTTGAGAAATCAATAACTAATCACTAATTTTTTTCATTCTAAACAAGTGACATTTATTTGTGAAACCAATAACACTAATATACAAATATCATTCATTGTAAACATGTGATACGTGAATCTTTATTAGTAAAAACCAAAAACTAAAAAACTAATAACTTTCATTGCAAACAAGTGACACTTATTGGTTAAACCAATAACACTAATCAACTAATACCTTTAATTCTTAACAAGTGACACTTATTATTGAATCCGATAAAACTAATCAATTAATAACTTTCATTCTAAAGAAATGACACTTAATCGTAAAACCGATAAAACTAATGAACTAATTCCTTTTCATCCTAAACAACTGATACTTATTTGTAAAACAAATAATAAAAAACAACTAATACCTTTCATTCTTAACAAGTGACACTTATTATTGAATCCGATAAATCTAATCAACTAATACCTTTCATTCTAAAGAAATGTCACTTATTCGTGAAACTAATAAAACTAAGGAACTAATATCTTTTATTCTTAACAAGTGACACTTATTTGAGAAATCAATAATACTAATCACTAATAATTTTTTTCATTCTAAACAAGTGACATTTATTAGTGAAACCAATAACACTAATATACAAATACCATTCATTGTAAACATGTGATACGTGAATCTTATTAGTAAAACCAAAAACACTAATCAGCTAATAACTTTCATTGCAAACAAGTGACACTTATTGGTTAAACCAATAACACTAATCAACTAATACCTTTAATTCTTAACAAGTGACACTTATTATTGAATCCGATAAAACTAATCAATTAATACCTTTCATTCTAAAGAAATGACACTTAATCGTAAAACCGATAAAACTAATGAACTAATTTTTTTCATCTAAACAAACTGATACTTATTTGTAAAACAAATAATAAAAATTAATAATACCTTTCATTCTTAACAAGTGACAATTATTATTGAATCCGATAAATCTAATCAACTAATAATACCTTTCATTTCTAAAGAAATGTCATTTATTCGTGAAACTAATAAAACTAAGGAAACTAAATCTTTCATTCTTTCATTTAACAAGTTGACACTTATTTGAAAATAACATAAATACTAATCACTAATTTTTTTTCATTCTAAACAAGTGACATTTATTTAAAACAAAACAAATAACACTAATATACAAATATCATTCATTGTAAAAACATGTGAACGTGAATCTTATTAGTAAAACCAAAAAACTAAACAACTAATAACTTTCATTCATTGCAAACAAGTGACACTTATTGGTTAAACCAATAACACTAATCAACTAATACCTTTAATTCTTAACAAGTGACACTTATTATTGAATAAAATAAAATTAATCAATTAATACCTTTCATTCTAAAGAAATGACACTTAATAGTAAAAACCGATAAAACTAATGAACTAATTCTTTTCATCCTAAACAATCGATACTTATTTGTAAAACAAATAAAAAATTAACTAATACCTTTCATTCTTAACAAGTGACAATTATTATTGAATCCGATAAATCTAATCAACTAATAATACCTTTCATTCTAAAAAAGAAATGTCATTTATTTTGAAACTAATAAAAAACTAAGGAAACTAATATCTTTCATTCTTAACAAGTGACACTTATTTGAGAAATCAATAATACTAATCAACTAATTTTTTTCATTCTAAACAAGTGACATTTATTTGTGAAACCAATAATAACTAATATACAAATATCATTCATTGTAAACATGTGATACGTGAATCTTATTAATTAAAAAAAAAAAAAAAAACCAAAAACACTAATAACTTAACTTTCATTGCAAACAAGTAAAACTTATTTGTTAAACCAATAACACTAATCAACTAATACCTTTAATTCTTAACAAGTGACACTTATTATTGAATCCGATAAAACTAATCAATTAATACCTTTCATTCTAAAGAAATGACACTTAATCGTAAAACCGATAAAACTAATGAACTAATTCCTTTCATCTAAAAACAAGCGATACTTATTTGTAAAACAAATAATAAAAATTAACTAATACCTTTCATTCTTAACAAGTGACAATTATTATTGAATCCCATAAATCTAATCAACTAATAATACCTTTCATTCTAAAGAAATGTCACTTATTCGTGAAACTAATAAAACTAAGGAAACTAATATCATTCATTCTTAACAAGTTACACTTATTTGAGAAATCAATAATACTAATCACTAATTTTTTTCATTCTAAACAAGTGACATTTATTTGTGAAACCAATAACACTAATATACAAATATCATTCATTGTAAACATGTGATACGTGAATCTTATTAGTAAAACCAAAAACACTAAACAACTAATAACTTTCATTGCAAACAAGTGACACTTATTGGTTAAACCAATAACACTAATCAACTAATACCTTTAATTCTTAACAAGTGACACTTATTATTGAATCCGATAAAACTAATCAATTAATACCTTTCATTCTAAAGAAATGACACTTAATAGTAAAAACTAAAATAAAACTAATGAACTAATTCTTTCATCCTAAACAACTGATACTTATTTTAAAAAAATAATAAAATTAACTAATACCTTTCATTCTTAACAAGACAATTATTTTGAAATCGATAAATCTAATCAAAATAATAATACCTTTCATTCTAAAGAAATGTCACTTATTCGTGAAACTAATAAAACTAAGGAAACTAATATCTTTCATTTAAACAACTTATTGACACTTATTTAATCAATAAATACTAATAATCACTTTTTTTTCATTCTAAACAAGTGACATTTATTTGTGAAACCAATAACACTAATATACAAATATCATTCATTGTAAACATGTGATACGTGAATCTTATTAGTAAAAACCAAAAACACTAAACAACTAATAACTTTCATTTGCAAACAAGTGACACTTATTTGGTTAAACCAATAACACTAATCAACTAATACCTTTAATTCTTAACAAGTGACACTTATTATTGAATCCAATAAAACTAATCAATTAATACCTTTCATTTAAAAGAAATGACACTTAATAGTAAAAACCGAATAAAACTAATGAACTAATTCCTTTCATCCTAAAAACAATGATACTTATTTAAAAACAAATAATAAAAAAATTAACTAATACCTTTCATTCTTAACAAGTGACAATTATTATTGAATCCGATAAATCTAATCAACTAATAATACCTTTCATTCTAAAGAAATGTCACTTATTCGTGAAACTAATAAAACTAAGGAAACTAATATCTTTCATTCTTAACAAGTGACACTTATTTGAGAAATCGATAATACTAATCACTAATTTTTTTCATTCTAAACAAGTGACATTTATTTGTGAAACCAATAACACTAATACAAACAAATATCATTCATTGTAAACATGTGATACGTGAATCTTATTATGAAAAACCAAAAACACTAAACAACTAATAACTTTCATTGCAAACAAGTGACACTTATTGGTTAAACCAATAACACTAATCAACTAATACCTTTAATTCTTAACAAGTGACACTTATTATTGAATCCGATAAAATTAATCAATTAATACCTTTCATTCTAAAGAAATGACACTTAATAGTAAAACCGATAAAACTAATGAACTAATTCTTTTCATCCTAAACAACTGATACTTATTTGTAAAACAAATAATAAAAATTAAGTAACACCTTTCATTCTTAACAAGTGACAATTATTATTGAATCCGATAAATCTAATCAACTAATAATACCTTTCATTCTTAAGAAATGTCATTTATTCGTGAAACTAATAAAACTAAGGAAACTAATATCTTTCATTCTTAACAAGTGACACTTATTTGAGAAATCGGTAATACTAATCACTAATTTTTTTCATTCTAAACAAGTGACATTTATTTGTGAAACCAATAACACTAATATACAAATATCATTCATTGTAAACATGTGATACGTGAATCTTATTAGTAAAACCAAAAACACTAAACAACTAATAACTTTCATTGCAAACAAGTGACACTTATTGGTTAAACCAATAACACTAATCAACTAATACCTTTAATTCTTAACAAGTGACACTTATTATTGAATCCAATAAACTAATCAATTAATACCTTTCATTTAAAAAGAAATGACTTACTTAATAGTAAAACCGATAAAACTAATGAACTAATTCTTTTTCATCTAAACAAATGATACTTATTTGTAAAACAAATAAAAAAAATTAATAATACTTTTTCATTCTTAACAAGTGACAATTATTGAATCAAGGAAATAAATCTAATCAACTAATAATACCTTTCATTCTAAAGAAATGTCATTTATTCGTGAAAACTAATAAAACTAAGGAAACTAAATATCTTTCATTCTTAACAAGTGACACTTATTTGAGAAATCGATAATACTAATCACTAATTTTTTTCATTCTAAACAAGTGACATTTATTTGTGAAACCAATAACACTAATATACAAATATCATTCATTGTAAACATGTGATACGTGAATCTTATTAGTAAAACCAAAAACACTAAACAACTAATAACTTTCATTGCAAACAAGTGACACTTATTGGTTAAACCAATAACACTAATCAACTAATACCTTTAATTCTTAACAAGTGACACTTATTATTGAATCCGATAAAATTAATCAATTAATACCTTTCATTCTAAAGAAATGACACTTAATAGTAAAAAAAAATAAAACTAATGAACTAATTCTTTCATCCTAAACAACTGATACTTATTTGTAAAACAAATAATAAAAATTAAGTAACACCTTTCATTCTTAACAAGTGACAATTATTATTGAATCCGATAAATCTAATCAACTAATAATACCTTTCATTCTTAAGAAATGTCATTTATTCGTGAAACTAATAAAACTAAGGAAACTAATATCTTTCATTCTTAACAAGTGACACTTATTTGAGAAATCAGTAATACTAATCACTAATTTTTTTCATTCTAAACAAGTGACATTTATTTTAAAAACAATAACACTAATATACAAATATCATTCATTGTAAACATGTGATGATCTTGAATTTATTAGTAAAACCAAAAACACTAAACAACTAATAACTTTCATTGCAAACAAGTGACACTTATTGGTTAAACCAATAACACTAATCAACTAATACCTTTAATTCTTAACAAGTGACACTTATTATTGAATCCGATAAAATTAATCAATTAATACCTTTCATTCTAAAGAAATGACACTTAATAATAAAACCGATAAAACTAATGAACTAATTCTTTTCATCCTAAACAACTGATACTTATTTGTAAAACAAATAATAAAAATTAAGTAATACCTTTCATTCTTAACAAGTGACAATTATTATTGAATCCGATAAATCTAATCAACTAATAATACCTTTCATTCTAAAGAAATGTCACTTATTCGTGAAACTAATAAAACTAAGGAAACTAATATCTTTCATTCTTAACAAGTGACACTTATTTGAGAAATCGATAATACTAATCACTAATTTTTTTCATTCTAAACAAGTGACATTTATTTGTGAAACCAATAACACTAATATACAAATATCATTCATTGTAAACATGTGATACGTGAATCTTATTAGTAAAACCAAAAACACTAAACAACTAATAACTTTCATTGCAAACAAGTGACACTTATTGGTTAAACCAATAACACTAATCAACTAATACCTTTAATTCTTAACAAGTGACACTTATTATTGAATCCGATAAAACTAATCAATTAATACCTTTCATTCTAAAGAAATGACACTTAATCGTAAAACCGATAAAACTAATGAACTAATTCTTTTCATCCTAAACAACTGATACTTATTTGTAAAACAAATAATAAAAATTAAGTAATACCTTTCATTCTTAACAAGTGACAATTATTATTGAATCCGATAAATCTAATCAACTAATAATATATTTCATTCTAAAGAAATGTCACTTATTCGTGAAACTAATAAAACTAAGGAAACTAGTATCTTTCATTCTTAACAAGTGACACTTATTTGAGAAATCGATAATACTAATCACTAATTTTTTTCATTCTAAACAAGTGACATTTATTTGTGAAACCAATAACACTAATATACAAATATCATTCATTGTAAACATGTGATACGTGAATCTTATTAGTAAAACCAAAAACACTAAACAGCTAATAACTTTCATTGCAAACAAGTGACACTTATTGGTTAAACCAATAACACTAATCAACTAATACCTTTAATTCTTAACAAGTGACACTTATTATTGAATCCGATAAAACTAATCAATTAATACCTTTCATTCTAAAGAAATGACACTTAATCGTAAAAACGATAAAACTAATGAACTAATTCTAACAACCTTTCATAAAACAAATAATAAAAAATTAATTAACACCTTTCATTTAACAAGTGAATTATTATTTAATCAACTAATAATACCTTTCATTCTAAAAATGTCACTTATTGAAAACTAAAAAATAATGAAACTAATATCTTTCATAAAAAACTAAAGAAACAATAATACTAATACTAATTTTTTTCATTTCATTTTGAAACCAAAACAAATACAAATATCATTTATTTAAAATGTGAAACTAATAAAACTAATCAACTAATATAATACCTTTTCATTCTAAAAAATGTCACTTATTAGTAAAATTAAACTAATAAAGTTAAACTAACTTATTTTAACAAGTGACACTTATAAAGAAATCAATAAAAACTAATCAACTAATTTTTTCATTCTAAACAAATGACATTTATTTTTAAAAACCAATAAAATTAATGAACAAATATCATTCATCCTAAAAAAATACGTGAATCTTATTAGTAAAAACAAAAATAATAAAAATTAACTAATAACTTTCATTGCAAACAAAGTGAAACTTATTGGTTAAACCAATAAAACTAATCAACTAATATCTTTCATTTAAATTCACTTATTTGAGAAACATAATACTAATGACTAATTTTTTTTATTAAAAATGACATTTATGAAAAACTAATCAATATAATACCTTTCATTCTAAACAAATGACGTGAATTAATAAAACCAAAAAAAACAATAATAAACTAATGAACTAATTCCTTTCATAACAAGTGACACTTATTATTGAAATTAATAACTTAATAGTAAAAAACCGATAAAACTAATGAACTTATTTCATCCTAAAAAAAAAAAAACAAATAATAAAAATTAACTAATACCTTTCATTCTTAACAAGTGACAATTATTATTGAATCCGATAAATCTAATCAACTAATAATACCTTTCATTCTAAAGAAATGTCACTTATTATTGAAACTAATAAAACTAAGGAAACTAATATCTTTCATTCTTAACAAGTGACACTTATTTGAGAAATCGATAATACTAATCACTCATTTTTTTTCATTCTAAACAAGTGACATTTATTTGTGAAACCAATAACACTAATATACAAATATCATTCATTGTAAACATGTGATACGTGAATCTTATTAGTAAAACCAAAAACACTAAACAACTAATAACTTTCATTGCAAACAAGTGACACTTATTGGTTAAACCAATAACACTAATCAACTAATACCTTTAATTCTTAACAAGTGACACTTATTATTGAATCTGATAAAACTAATCAATTAATACATTTCATTCTAAAGAAATGACACTTAACCGTAAAACCGATAAAACTAATGAACTAATTTTTTCATCCTAAACAAATGATACTTATTTGTAAAACAAATAAAAAAAATTAACTAATACCTTTCATTCTTAACAAGTGACAATTTATTATTGAAAAAATAAATCTAATCAACTAATAATACCTTTCATTAAAGAAATGTCATTTATTTCGTGAAACTAATAAAACTAAGGAAACTAATATCATTCATTCTTAACAAGTTACACTTATTTGAGAAATCAATAATACTAATCACTAATTTTTTTCATTCTAAACAAGTGACATTTATTTTTGAAACCAATAACACTAATATACAAATATCATTCATTGTAAACATGTGATACGTGAATCTTATTATTAGTAAAACCAAAAAACTAAACAACTAATAACTTTCATTGCAAACAAGTGACACTTTTATTGGTAAAACCAATAACACTAATCAACTAATACCTTTAATTCTTAACAAGTGACACTTATTATTGAAACCAATAAAACTAATCAATTAATACCTTTCATTCTAAAAAGAAATGACACTTTAAAAGTGAATAAAACTAATGAACTAATTCTTTCATCCTAAACAAATGATACTTATTTGTAAAAAAATAAAATAAAATTAATTAATAACCTTTCATTCATTTAACAAGTGACAATTATTATTGAATCCGATAAATCTAATCAACTAATAATACCTTTTTCATTCTAAAAGAAATGTCATTTTATTCGTGAAACTAATAAAACTAAGGAAACTAATATCTTTCATTCTTAACAAGTGACACTTACACTTATTTGAGAAATAATACTAATCACTAATTTTTCATTCATTCTAAACAAGTGACATTTATTTGTGAAACCAATAACACTAATATACAAATATCATTCATTGTAAACATGTGACGTGAATGAATCTTATTAGTAAAACCAAAAACACTAAATAGCTAATAACTTTCATTGCAAACAAGTGACACTTATTGGTTAAACCAATAACACTAATCAACTAATACCTTTAATTCTTAACAAGTGACACTTATTATTGAATCCGATAAAACTAATCAATTAATACCTTTCATTCTAAAGAAATGACACTTAATCGTAAAACCGATAAAACTAATGAACTAATTCCTTTCATCCTAAACAACTGATACTTATTTGTAAAACAAATAATAAAAATTAACTAATACCTTTCATTCTTAACAAGTGACAATTATTATTGAATCCGATAAATCTAATCAACTAATAATACCTTTCATTCTAAAGAAATGTCACTTATTCGTGAAACTAATAAAACTAAGGAAACTAATATCTTTCATTCTTAACAAGTGACACTTATTTGAGAAATCGATAATACTAATCACTAATTTTTTTCATTCTAAACAAGTGACATTTATTTGTGAAACCAATAACACTAATATACAAATATCATTCATTGTAAACATGTGATACGTGAATCTTATTAGTAAAACCAAAAACACTAAACAACTAATAACTTTCATTGCAAACAAGTGACACTTATTGGTTAAACCAATAACACTAATCAACTAATACCTTTAATTCTTAACAAGTGACACTTATTATTGAATCCGATAAAACTAATCAATTAATACCTTTCATTCTAAAGAAATGACACTTAATCGTAAAAAGAAAAAACTAATGAACTAATTTTTTCATAAACAACTGATACTTATTTGTAAAACAAATAATAAAAAATTAAGTAATACCTTTCATTCTTAACAAGTGACAATTATTATTGAATCCGATAAATCTAATCAACTAATAATACATTTTTCATTCTAAAGAAGAAATGTTACACTTAATAAAACCTAATAAAAAGGAAACTAATATCTTTCATTCTTAACAAATGACACTTATTTGAGAAATCAAAAATAATACTAATCACTAATTTTTTTCATTCTAAACAAGTGACATTTTATTTGTGAAACCAATAAACACTAATATACAAATATCATTCATTGTAAACATGTGATACGTGAATCTTATTAGTAAAAAAAAAAAACACTAAACAACTAATAACTTTCATTGCAAACAAGTGACACTTATTGGTTAAACCAATAACACTAATCAACTAATACCTTTAATTCTTAACAAGTGACACTTATTATTGAATCCCGATAAAACTAATCAATTAATACCTTTCATTCTAAAGAAATGACACTTAATAAGTAAAACCGATAAAACTAATGAACTAATTCTTTTCATCCTAAAAAAACTCGATACTTATTTTAAAACAAATAATAAAAATTAAGTAATACCTTTCATTCTTAACAAGTGACAATTATTATTGAATCCGATAAATCTAATCAACTAATAATACCTTTCCTTCTAAAGAAATGTCACTTATTCGTGAAACTAATAAAACTAAGGAAACTAATATCTTTCATTCTTAACAAGTGACACTTATTTGAGAAATCGATAATACTAATCACTTTTTTTTTCATTCTAAACAAGTGACATTTATTTGTGAAACCAATAACACTAATATACAAATATCATTCATTGTAAACATGTGATACGTGAATCTTATTAGTAAAACCAAAAACACTAAACAACTAATAACTTTCATTGCAAACAAGTGACACTTATTGGTTAAACCAATAACACTAATCAACTAATACCTTTAATTCTTAACAAGTGACACTTATTATTGAATCCGATAAAATTAATCAATTAATACCTTTCATTCTAAAGAAATGACTCTTAATAGTAAAACCGATAAAACTAATGAACTAATTCTTTTCATCCTAAAAAAACAATCGATACTTATTTGTAAAACAAATAATAAAAAATTAACTAATACCTTTCATTCTTAACAAGTGACAAATTATTATTGAATCGATAAATCTAATCAACTAATAATACCTTTCATTCTAAAGAAATGTCATTTTATTCGTGAAAAACTAATAAAACTAAGGAAACTAATATCTTTCATTCTTAACAAGTGACACTTATTTGAGAAATCAATAATACTAATCACTAATTTTTTTCATTCTAAACAAGTGACATTTATTTGTGAAACCAATAACACTAATATACAAATATCATTCATTGTAAACATGTGATACGTGAATCTTATTAGTAAAACAAAAAAAACACTAAACAACTAATAACTTTCATTGCAAACAAGTGACACTTATTGGTTAAACCAATAACACTAATCAACTAATACCTTTAATTCTTAACAAGTGACACTTATTATTGAATCCAATAAACTAATCAATTAATACCTTTCATTCTAAAGAAATGACACTTAATCGTAAAACCGATAAAACTAATGAACTAATTCCTTTCATCCTAAACAACTGATACTTATTTGTAAAACAAATAATAAAAATTAACTAATACCTTTCATTCTTAACAAGTGACAATTATTATTGAATCCGATAAATCTAATCAACTAATAATACCTTTCATTCTAAAGAAATGTCACTTATTCGTGAAACTAATAAAACTAAGGAAACTAATATCTTTCATTTCTAAACAAGTGACACTTATTTGAGAAATCGATAATACTAATCACTAATTTTTTTTTTTCATTCTAAACAAGTGACATTTATTTTGTGAAACCAATAACACTAATATACAAATATCATTCATTGTAAACATGTGATACGTGAATCTTATTAGTAAAACCAAAAAAACACTAAACAACTAATTTTTCATTTCTAAAACAAGTGACATTTATTGGTTAAAACCAATAACACTAATCAACTAATACCTTTAATTCTTAACAAACACTTATTATTGAATCCGATAAAAACTAATCAATTAATACCTTTCATTCTAAAGAAAAAACTTAATAGTAAAACCGATAAAACTAATGAACTAATTCTTTTTTTCATACTTATTTGTAAAACAAAACAATTGACATTTATTAGTTAAAACCAATAAATCGATAAATAATCAACTAATAATACCTTTCATTCTAAAGAAATGTCACTTATTCGTGAAACTAATTAAGGAAACTAATATCTTTCATTCTTAACAAGTGAACTTATTTGAGAAATCAATAATACTAATCACTAATTTTTTCATTCTAAACAAGTGACATTTATTTGTAAAAACCAATAAACTAATATACAAATATCATTCACTAAAACATGTGATTTGAATCTTATTATAAAACCAAAAAAACTAAACAAACTAATAACTTTCATTGCAAACAACTTATTTATTGGTAAAACAAATAACAAAAATCAACTAATACCTTTAATTCTTAACAAGTGACACTTATTATTGAATCCGATAAAACTAATCAATTAATACCTTTCATTCATTAAAGAAATGACACTTAATATAAAAACTAATAAAACTAATGAACTAATTCTTTCATCCTAAACAAGTGATACTTATTTTAAAAAAATAATAAAAATTAAGTAATACCTTTCATTCTTAACAAGTGACAATTATTATTGAATCCGATAAATCTAATCAACTAATAATACCTTTCATTCTAAAAAAAATGTCATTTATTCGTGAAAACTAATAAAACTAATGAAACTAATATCTTTCATTTTAACAAGTGAAACTTATTTGAGAAATTAATACTAAAATTTTTTCATTCTAATGATGAAACCAATAACTAACTAAATATCATTCATTCATTTAAATTGTGAGAAATGAATGAATCTTATTAGTAAAACCAAAACACTAAACAACTAATAACTTTTCATTGTAAACAAGTGTGAATCTTATTTAAAAAACCAAAATTAAACAACTAAAACCATTAACACTAATTATTGGTTAAACCAATAACACTAATTAATACCTTTCTTAACAAGTGACACTTATTATTGAATCCGATAAAATTAATCAATTAATACCTTTCATTCTAAAGAAAAATGACACTTAATAAAAAACCGAAAAAACTAATGAACTAATTCCTTTTCATCCTAAACAACTGATACTTATTTGTAAAAACAAATAAAAAAAATAAGTAATACCTTTCATTCTTAACAAGTGACAATTATTATTGAATCCGATAAATCTAATCAACTAATAATACCTTTCATTCTAAAGAAATGTCACTTATTCGTGAAACTAATAAAACTAAGGAAACTAATATCTTTCATTCTTAACAAGTGACACTTATTTGAGAAATCGATAATACTAATCACTAATTTTTTTTCACTCTAAACAACTGACATTTATTTGTGAAACCAATAACACTAATATACAAATATCATTCATTGTAAACATGTGATACGTGAATCTTATTAGTAAAACCAAAAACACTAAACAACTAATAACTTTCATTGCAAACAAGTGACACTTATTGGTTAAACCAATAACACTAATCAACTAATACCTTTAATTCTTAACAAGTGACACTTATTATTGAATCCGATAAAACTAATCAATTAATACCTTTCATTCTAAAGAAATGACACTTAATCGTAAAACCGATAAAACTAATGAACTAATTCCTTTCATCCTAAACAACTGATACTTATTTGTAAAACAAATAATAAAAATTAACTAATACCTTTCATTCTTAACAAGTGACAATTATTATTGAATCCCATAAATCTAATCAACTAATAATACCTTTCATTCTAAAGAAATGTCACTTATTCGTGAAACTAATAAAACTAAGGAAACTAATATCATTCATTCTTAACAAGTGACACTTATTTGAGAAATCAATAATACTAATCACTAATTTTTTTCATTCTAAACAAGTGACATTTATTTGTGAAACCAATAACACTAATATACAAATATCATTCATTGTAAACATGTGATACGTGAATCTTATTAGTAAAAAAAACAAAAAAAACACTAAACAACTAATAACTTTCATTGCAAACAAGTGACACTTATTGGTTAAACCAATAACACTAATCAACTAATACCTTTAATTCTTAACAAGTGACACTTATTATTGAATCCGATAAAATTAATCAATTAATACCTTTCATTCTAAAGAAATGACTCTTAATAGTAAAACCGATAAAACTAATGAACTAATTCTTTTCATCCTAAACAATCGATACTTATTTGTAAAACAAATAATAAAAAAAAAATTAAGTAATACCTTTCATTCTTAACAAGTGACAATTATTATTGAATCCGATAAATCTAATCAACTAATAATACCTTTCATTCTAAAGAAATGTCACTTATTCGTGAAACTAATAAAACTAAGGAAACTAATATCTTTCATTCTTAACAAGTGACACTTATTTGAGAAATCGATAATACTAATCACTAATTTTTTTTCACTCTAAACAACTGACATTTATTTGTGAAACCAATAACACTAATATACAAATATCATTCATTGTAAACATGTGATACGTGAATCTTATTAGTAAAACCAAAAACACTAAACAACTAATAACTTTCATTGCAAACAAGTGACACTTATTGGTTAAACCAATAACACTAATCAACTAATACCTTTAATTCTTAACAAGTGACACTTATTATTGAATCCGATAAAACTAATCAATTAATACCTTTCATTCTAAAGAAATGACACTTAATCGTAAAACCGATAAAACTAATGAACTAATTCCTTTTATCTTAAACAACTGATACTTATTTGTAAAAAACAAATAAAAAAAAATTAACTAAATACCTTTCATTCTTAACAAGTGACAATTATTATTGAATCCGATAAATCTAATCAACTAATAATACCTTTCATTCTAAAAAGAAATGTCATTTATTTGAAACTAATAAAACTAAGGAAACTAAAACAAGTGACACTTAAAATAAGGAAACTAATATCTTTCATTCTTAACAAGTGACACTTATTTGAGAAATCGATAATACTAATCACTAATTTTTTTTCACTCTAAACAACTGACATTTATTTGTGAAACCAATAACACTAATATACAAATATCATTCATTGTAAACATGTGATACATAAATCTTATTAGTAAAACCAAAAACACTAAAAACAAACTTTTTTTCATTGCAAAAACAAGTGACACTTATTGGTTAAACCAATAACACTAATCAACTAATAACCTTTAATTCTTAACAAGTGACACTTATTATTGAATCCCAATAAAAACTAATCAATTAACCTTTCATTCATTAAAGAAATAAAACTTAATCGTAAAAACGAAAAAAACTAATGAACTAATTCCTTTTCATCCTAAACAATTGACACTTATTTGTAAAACAAATAATAAAATTAACTAATACCTTTCATTCTTAACAAGTGACAATTATTATTGAATCCGATAAATCTAATCAACTAATAATACCTTTCATTCTAAAGAAATGTCATTTATTCGTGAAACTAATAAAACTAAGGAAAAACTAATCTTTCATTCTTAACAAGTGACACTTATTTGAGAAATAAATAATAAAAATCAACTAATTTTTTTTCATTCTAAACAAGTGACATTTATTTTTGAAACCAATAACACTAATATACAAATATCATTCATTGTAAACATGTGATACGTGAATCTTATTAGTAAAACCAAAAACACTAAACAACTAATAACTTTCATTGCAAACAAGTGACACTTATTGGTTAAACCAATAACACTAATCAACTAATACCTTTAATTCTTAACAAGTGACACTTATTATTGAATCCGATAAAACTAATCAATTAATACCTTTCATTCTAAAGAAATGACACTTAATAAAAAAAACCGATAAAACTAATGAACTAATTCATTTTATCCTAAACAACTGATACTTATTTGTAAAACAAATAATAAAAATTAACTAATACCTTTCATTCTTAACAAGTGACAATTATTATTGAATCCGATAAATCTAATCAACTAATAATACCTTTCATTCTAAAGAAATGTCACTTATTCGTGAAACTAATAAAACTAAGGAAACTAATATCTTTCATTCTTAACAAGTGACACTTATTTGAGAAATCGATAATACTAATCACTAATTTTTTTTCACTCTAAACAACTGACATTTATTTGTGAAACCAATAACACTAATATACAAATATCATTCATTGTAAACATGTGATACATGAATCTTATTAGTAAAAACCAAAAACACTAAAAACAACTAATAACTTTCATTGCAAACAAGTGACACTTATTGGTTAAACCAATAACACTAATCAACTAATACCTTTAATTCTTAACAAGTGACACTTATTATTGAATCGATAAAACTAATCAATTAATACCTTTCATTCTAAAAAAATGACACTTAATAAGTAAAACCGAAATAAAACTAATGAACTAATTCCTTTTCATCCTAAACAACTGATACTTATTTGTAAAACAAATAATAAAAATTAACTAATACCTTTCATTCTTAACAAGTGACAATTATTATTGAATCCGATAAATCTAATCAACTAATAATACCTTTCATTCTAAAGAAATGTCACTTATTCGTGAAACTAATAAAACTAAGGAAACTAATATCTTTCATTCTTAACAAGTTGACACTTATTTGAGAAATCGATAATACTAATCACTAATTTTTTTCATTCTAAACAAGTGACATTTATTTGTGAAACCAATAACACTAATATACAAATATCATTCATTGTAAACATGTGATACGTGAATCTTATTAGTAAAACCAAAAACACTAAACAACTAATAACTTTCATTGCAAACAAGTGACACTTATTGGTTAAACCAATAACACTAATCAACTAATACCTTTAATTCTTAACAAGTGACACTTATTATTGAATCCGATAAAACTAATCAATTAATACCTTTCATTAAAAAAAGAAATGACACTTTATAAAAAAACCGATAAAACTAATGAACTAATTCCTTTCATCCTAAACAACTGATACTTATTTGTAAAACAAATAATAAAAATTAACTAATACCTTTCATTCTTAACAAGTGACAATTATTATTGAATCCGATAAATCTAATCAACTAATAATACATTTCATTCTAAAGAAATGTCACTTATTCGTGAAACTAATAAAACTAAGGAAACTAATATCTTTCATTCTTAACAAGTGACACTTATTTGAGAAATCGATAATACTAATAACTCATTTTTTTTCACTCTAAACAACTGACATTTATTTGTGAAACCAATAACACTAATATACAAATATCATTCATTGTAAACATGTGATACATAAATCTTATTAGTAAAACCAAAAACACTAAACAGCTAATAACTTTCATTGCAAACAAGTGACACTTATTGGTTAAACCAATAACACTAATCAACTAATACCTTTAATTCTTAACAAGTGACACTTATTATTGAATCCGATAAAATTAATCAATTAATACCTTTCATTCTAAAGAAATGACACTTAATCGTAAAACCGATAAAACTAATGAACTAATTCTTTTCATCCTAAACAACTGATACTTATTTGTAAAACAAATAATAAAAAACAAACTAATACCTTTCATTCTTAACAAGTGTCACTTATTATTGAATCCGATAAATCTAATCAACTAATACCTTTCATTCTAAAGAAATGTCACTTATTCGTGAAACTAATAAAACTAAGGAAACTAATATCTTTCATTCTTAACAAGTGACACTTATTTGAGAAATCGATAATACTAATCACTAATTTTTTTCATTCTAAACAAGTGACATTTATTTGTGAAACCAATAACACTAATATACAAATATCATTCATTGTAAACATGTGATACGTGAATCTTATTAGTAAAACCAAAAAACTTACTACTAATCAACTAATACCTTTAATTCTTTTGACATTGCAAACAAACTAATCAATTACTTATCATTTAAACCAATAAAACTAATCAACTAATACTAATTCCTTTTAATTCTTTTGTAAAACAATAATAAAACTTATTATTCATTCTTAAAATCAATTATTATGAAAAAATAATCAATTAATACCTTTCATTCTAAAGAAATGAAACTTAATAAGTAATAAAAACTAATGAACTAATTCTTTTTCATTCTAAAACAAGTGAAGTTATTTTATTTGTAAAACAAATATAAAAAATAAACTAATACCTTTCATTCTTAACAAGTGACAATTATTATTGAATCCAATAAATCTAATCAACTAATAATACCTTTCATTCATTCAAAAAAAATGTCACTTATTAGTAAAAACAAAAAACTAACTAAAAACTAATAATAAAACTAAGGAAACTAATCAATATCTTTAATTCTTAACAAGTGACACTTATTTTGAAGAATAAAACTAATCAATAATAACTTTAATTCTAAAGAAATCAGTAAAATTTTTTTCATAATTAAACAAGTGACATTTATTTGTGAAACAAATAATAAAAATAAACAAATATCATTCATTCTAAACATGACAATTATTATTGAATCTTCTAATTAATAAAACCATTCTAAAAAACACTAAAAAAACTAATAAAAATAAGGAAACTTTCATTCAAAACAAGTGACACTTATTTGGTTAAATCCTAATTTTTTTCATTCTAAACAACATTTAATCAACTAATACCTTTAATTCAAAACAAGTGACAATCTTATTAGTAAAACCAAAAACACTAAACAACTAAAAATTAATCAATAACTTAATACCTTTCATTCTAAAAAAGAAATGACACTTTTAATAGTAAAAACCGATAAAAAATGACAATAAAACTAATGAACTAATGAACTAATTCTTTTCATCCTAAACAAATCGATACTTATTTGTAAAAACAAATAAAAAAAATTAAGTAATACCTTTTCATTCTTAACAAGTGACAATTATTATTGAATCCAATAAATCTAATCAACTAATAATACCTTTCATTCTAAAGAAATGTCACTTATTCGTGAAACTAATAAAACTAAGGAAACTAATATCTTTCATTCTTAACAAGTGACACTTATTTGAGAAATCGATAATACTAATCACTAATTTTTTTTTTCATTCTAAACAAGTGACATTTATTTGTGAAACCAATAACACTAATATACAAATATCATTCATTGTAAACATGTGATACGTGAATCTTATTAGTAAAAAAACCAAAAACACTAAACAACTAATAACTTTCATTGCAAACAAGTGACACTTATTGGTTAAACCAATAACACTAATCAATCAAATCAAATAATACCTTTAATTCTTAACAAGTGACACTTATTATTGAATCCGATAAAACTAATCAATTAATACCTTTCATTCTAAAGAAATGACACTTAATAGTAAAAACCGATAAAACTAATGAACTAATTCATTTTTTCATCCTAAAAACCAAATACTGATACTTATTTGTAAAAACAAATAATAAAAATTAACTAATACCTTTCATTCTTAACAAGTGACAATTATTATTGAATCCAATAAATCTAATCAACTAATAATACCTTTTCATTCTAAAGAAATGTCACTTATTCGTGAAACTAATAAAACTAAGGAAACTAATATCTTTTTCATTCTTAACAAGTGACACTTATTTGAGAAAAATATAATACTAATCACTAATTTTTTTCATTCTAAACAAGTGACATTTATTTGTGAAACCAATAACACTAATATACAAATATCATTTCATTGTAAACATGTGACGTGAATCTTGAATCTTATTAAAAAAAAAACACTAAACAACTAATAACTTTCATTGCAAACAAGTGACACTTATTGGTTAAACCAATAACACTAATCAACTAATACCTTTAATTCTTAACAAGTGACACTTATTATTGAATCCGATAAAACTAATCAATTAATACCTTTCATTCTAAAGAAATGACACTTAATAGTAAAACCGATAAAACTAATGAACTAATTCCTTTCATCCTAAACAACTGATACTTATTTGTAAAACAAATAATAAAAATTAACTAATACCTTTCATTCTTAACAAGTGACAATTATTATTGAATCCCATAAATCTAATCAACTAATAATACCTTTCATTCTAAAGAAATGTCACTTATTCGTGAAACTAATAAAACTAAGGAAACTAATATCATTCATTCTTAACAAGTGACACTTATTTGAGAAATCAATAATACTAATCACTAATTTTTTTCATTCTAAACAAGTGACATTTATTTGTGAAACCAATAACACTAATATACAAATATCATTCATTGTAAACATGTGATACGTGAATCTTATTAGTAAAACCAAAAACACTAAACAACTAATAACTTTCATTGCAAACAAGTGACACTTATTGGTTAAACCAATAACACTAATCAACTAATACCTTTAATTCTTAACAAGTGACACTTATTATTGAATCCGATAAAACTAATCAATTAATACCTTTCATTCTAAAGAAATGACACTTAATCGTAAAACCGATAAAACTAATGAACTAATTCCTTTCATCCTAAACAACTGATACTTATTTGTAAAACAAATAATAAAAATTAAGTAATACCTTTCATTCTTAACAAGTGACAATTATTATTGAATCCGATAAATCTAATCAACTAATAATACCTTTCATTCTAAAGAAATGTCACTTATTCGTGAAACTAATAAAACTAAGGAAACTAATATCTTTCATTCTTAACAAGTGACACTTATTTGAGAAATCGATAATACTAATCACTAATTTTTTTCATTCTAAACAAGTGACATTTATTTGTGAAACCAATAACACTAATATACAAATATCATTCATTGTAAACATGTGATACGTGAATCTTATTAGTAAAACCAAAAAACACTAAAAACAACTAATAACTTTCATTGCAAACAAGTGACACTTATTGGTTAAACCAATAACACTAATCAACTAATACCTTTAATTCTTAACAAGTGACACTTATTATTGAATCCGATAAAACTAATCAATTAATACCTTTCATTCTAAAGAAATGACTTAATAGTAAAACCGATAAAACTAATGAACTAATTCCTTTCATCCTAAACAACTGATACTTATTTGTAAAACAAATAATAAAAATTAAGTAATACCTTTCATTCTTAACAAGTGACAATTATTATTGAATCCGATAAATCTAATCAACTAATAATACCTTTCATTCTTAAGAAATGTCATTTATTCGTGAAACTAATAAAACTAAGGAAACTAATATCTTTCATTCTTAACAAGTGACACTTATTTGAGAAAATAAAATACTAATCACTATTTTTTTCATTCTAAACAAGTGACATTTATTTTGAAACCAATAACACTAATATACAAATATCATTCATTGTAAACATGTGATACGTGAATCTTATTAGTAAAAACCAAAACTAACTAAACAACTAATAACTTTCATTGCAAACAAGTGACAACTTATTGGTTAAACCAATAACACTAATCAACTAATAACCTTTAATTCTTAAAGTGACACTTATTATTGAATCCAATAAAACTAATCAATTAATACCTTTCATTCTAAAGAAATGACACTTAATCGTAAAACCAATAACATAAAAAAACTAATGAATAATTTTTTTCATCCTAAAAACAATCGATACTTTATTTGTAAAACAAATAATAAAAATTAAGTAACACCTTTCATTCTTAACAAGTGACAATTATTATTGAATCCGATAAATCTAATCAACTAATAATACCTTTCATTCTAAAGAAATGTCATTTATTCGTGAAACTAATAAAACTAAGGAAACTAATATCTTTCATTCTTAACAAGTGACACTTATTTGAGAAATCGGTAATACTAATCACTAATTTTTTTTCATTCTAAACAAGTGACATTTATTTGTATTTGTGAAAACCAATAACACTAATATACAAATATCATCATTTAAAAACATGTGATACGTGAATCTTATTAGTAAAACCAAAAACACTAAACAACTAATAACTTTCATTGCAAACAAGTGACACTTATTGGTTAAACCAATAACACTAATCAACTAATACCTTTAATTCTTAACAAGTGACACTTATTATTGAATCCGATAAAATTAATCAATTAATACCTTTCATTCTAAAGAAATGACACTTAATAGTAAAACCGATAAAACTAATGAACTAATTCTTTTCATCCTAAACAACTGATACTTATTTGTAAAACAAATAATAAAAAATAACTAATACCTTTCATTCTTAACAAGTGACAATTATTATTGAATCCGATAAATCTAATCAACTAATAATACCTTTCATTCTAAAGAAATGTCACTTATTCGTGAAACTAATAAAAATAAGGAAACTAATATCTTTCATTCTTAACAAGTGACACTTATTTGAGAAATCAATAATACTAATCACTAATTTTTTTCATTCTAAACAAGTGACATTTATTTGTGAAACCAATAACACTAATATACAAATATCATTCATTGTAAACATGTGATACGTGAATCTTATTAGTAAAACCAAAAACACTAAACAACTAATAACTTTCATTGCAAACAAGTGACACTTATTGGTTAAACCAATAACACTAATCAACTAATACCTTTAATTCTTAACAAGTGACACTTATTATTGAATCCGATAAAATTAATCAATTAATACCTTTCATTCTAAAGAAATGACACTTAATAGTAAAACCGATAAAACTAATGAACTAATTCTTTCATCCTAAACAACTGATACTTATTTGTAAAAAACAAATAATAAAAATTAAGTAATACCTTTCATTCTTAACAAGACAATTATTATTGAATCCGATAAATCTAATCAACTAATAATACTAAAATTTCATTCTAAAGAAATGTCACTTATTAAGTGAAACTAATAAAACTAAGGAAACTAATATCTTTCATTCTTAACAAGTGACACTTATTTGAGAAATCAATAATACTAATCACTAATTTTTTCATTCTAAACAAGTGACATTTATTTGTGAAACCAAATAACACTAATATACAAATATCATTCATTGTAAAACATGTGATACGTGAATCTTATTAGTAAAAACCAAAAACACTAAAAACAACTAATAACTTTCATTGCAAAAAAACAAGACACTTATTGGTTAAACCAATAACACTAATCAACTAATACCTTTAATTCTTAACAAGTGACACTTATTATTGAATCCGATAAAACTAATCAATTAATACCTTTCATTCTAAAGAAATGACACTCTTAATAGTAAAAACCGATAAAAACTAATGAACTAATTCCTTTTCATCCTAAACAATCGATACTTATTTGTAAAAAAATAAATAAAAAATTAAGTAATACCTTTCATTCTTTCTTAAGTGACAATTATTATTGAATCCGATAAATCTAATCAACAAATAATAATACCTTTCATTCTAAAGAAATGTCACTTATTTTGAAAAACTAATAAAAAACTAAGAAACTAAAACTAATATCTTTTAACAAAGTGACACTTATTTGAGAAATCAATAATACTAATCACTAATATTTTTCATTCTAAACAAACAAATTTAATTAATTTTTTTTTCTAAACAAGTGACATTTATTTAAAACCAATAATACTAATACAAATATCATTCATTGTAAACATGTGATACGTGAATCTTATTAGTAAAACCAAAAACACTAAACAACTAATAACTTTCATTGCAAACAAGTGACACTTATTGGTTAAACCAATAACACTAATCAACTAATACCTTTAATTCTTAACAAGTGACACTTATTATTGAATCCGATAAAATTAATCAATTAATACCTTTCATTCTAAAGAAATGACTCTTAATAGTAAAACCGATAAAACTAATGAACTAATTCTTTTCATCCTAAACAACTGATACTTATTTGTAAAACAAATAATAAAAATTAAGTAACACCTTTCATTCTTAACAAGTGACAATTATTATTGAATCCGATAAATCTAATCAACTAATAATACCTTTCATTCTAAAGAAATGTCACTTATTCGTGAAACTAATAAAACTAAGGAAACTAATATCTTTCATTCTTAACAAGTGACACTTATTTGAGAAATCGGTAATACTAATCACTAATTTTTTTCATTCTAAACAAGTGACATTTATTTGTGAAACCAATAACACTAATATACAAATATCATTCATTGTAAACATGTGATACGTGAATCTTATTAGTAAAACCAAAAAACAACTAAAACAACTAATAACTTTCATTGCAAACAAGTGACACTTATTGTTAAAACCAATAACACTAATCAACTAATACCTTTAATTCTTAACAAGTGACACTTATTATTGAATCCCAATAAAACTAATCAATTAATACCTTTCATTCTAAAGAAATGACACTTAAAAGTAAAAAACTAAGGAAATAAAAACTAATGAACTAATTCCTTTTCATCCTAAACAAACGATACTTATTTGTAAAAAAATAATAAAAAATTAACTAATACCTTTTCATTCTTAACAAGTGACAATTATTATTGAATCCGATAAATCTAATCAACTAATAATACCTTTCATTCTAAAGAAATGTCACATTTATTCGTGAAACTAATAAAACTAAGGAAACTAATAATATCTTTCATTCTTAACAAGTGACACTTATTTGAGAAATCGATAAAATAATACTAATCATAATTTTTTTTCATTCTAAACAAGTGACATTTATTTGTGAAACCAATAACACTAATATACAAATATCATTCATTGTAAACATGTGATACGTGAATCTTATTAGTAAAACAAAAAACACTAAAACAACTAATAACTTTCATTGCAAACAAGTGACACTTATTGGTTAAACCAATAACACTAATCAACTAATACCTTTAATTCTTAACAAGTGACACTTATTATTATTGAATCGATATAAATTAATCAATTAATACCTTTCATTCTAAAGAAATGACACTTAATAAGTAAAAAACCAATTAAAAACTAATGAACTAATTCTTTCATCCTAAACAAATGATACTTATTTGTAAAACAAATAAAAAAAAAAAAGTAATACCTTTCATTCTTAACAAGTGACAATTATTATTGATCCGATAAATCTAATCAACTAATAATACCTTTCATTCTAAAGAAATGTCATTTATTCGTGAAACTAATAAAACTAAGGAAACTAATATCTTTCATTCTTAACAAGTGACACTTATTTGAGAAATCGATAATACTAATCTAATCACTAATTTTTTTCATTCTAAACAAGTGACATTTATTTGTGAAACCAATAACACTAATATACAAATATCATTCATTGTAAACATGTGATACGTGAATCTTATTAGTAAAACCAAAAACAACTAAACAACTAATAACTTTCATTGCAAACAAGTGACACTTATTGGTTAAACCAATAACACTAATCAACTAATAATACCTTTAATTCTTAACAAGTGACACTTATTATTGAATCCGATAAAACTAATCAATTAATACCTTTCATTCTAAAGAAATGACACTAAAATCGAAAAAACTAATGAACTAAAACTAATGAACTAATTACTTATTTGTAAAACAAATAATAAAAAATTAAGTAATACCTTTCATTTGTAAAACAAATTAATGAAAAAATCTAATCAACTAATACCTTTCATTGCCCCACGCCCACTCTTCCCTATCACAAGGGCACCAACTTAACCAAACTGGACTTAGTTTTATGTGTTAGTCCAACACAAAGACAATCGACTAGATGTTTAAAGAGTTCACACTCAACCGATCCAGAGATCGTAACTAGAAACCCTATCGAATCTTGTTAAACAACTTAACCTAACTTGGGGGTTTGGGTAAGATTGTTTTTGTTCCAACTATGAAATCTTTTTTTGCATTATAAGCGACCTAAAACTAGATGAAAAGATTTCTATGCTAAGAACTTATGGGATGAACACTTAATAAAAATAATCTTCTTGATCGTGTTCTTCGTATGAAATTAGCTTTTAGTTTCTTGATTGTTTGTTTGTCTCAGTATTTTCGTTTTTTCACTCTAAAGTGTGATCCAATATTTATAGACCTTGAAATCAAAGAGCCGTTGGAGAGCAATTTGAATTTCGTGCTATATTTGGTAGACTGCAGGATTGATGTGACGTGCTTCAGGAACGGCATGGCCGAAAGCGTGAACTTGTATTTTATAGCCGTTAGAGAGAAGGCAGCATCGAATCCCTTACTTGTCGGCTCCGATCATACGTGTCTTGTTCTTATTGGATGGCAGACTCACTTTTCAGTGAAGTTCTTCCAACTAAGCTTGACATTCTTCTTGTTCAGATCATCGACGTATGATTAGGTGAAACATCAGTTTTCATCTTATGGTGGTGAATTCGATCGTCCGAATCGATCGATCTACCGATAGAGTCTTCGGTGCGGTTGACTTAGCTTCAACTAGCAGACTTGATGTAGATGTAGGTCTTATCTTCCGAATCTCGAGTATTCGAGTTTGAGCTTCATGACTTCCGGTGAGATATCGACTAGATCGATCGATCGATCTTCTATTCTTCTCTTAGCATTTTGGCTGTCGGGATATCATTTGTTCTTTGAGTCTTGGATCGACCTATACATATTGAGTTCCCCTCAATATGTGACCTATCTATTACATCGGTTGTTCTATACAAAGAATTATCAACGGTCTCCTATAGCGGTAATATAAACATCGGTCATTTAATGTGTCCGATGGTCCTATTACATGTGTTTTTGGAACTTTCATCAAAACTATAAATTTCCCAACAATTTCCACCTTTTTGATGAAACCAAAACACTTTGAGAAACCAAAATACAATTGATAAAAATAGAACAAATTAAGAGCATATAATCGAAGACAATGAGACTTTGTCTTAGGATCAAAAAAATAAACTTTTCTCATTAATGAATGTTGATTACATGTTACATCGTAAAAGTTTGAAAATAATACTTGGTGATCCCTGAGTAGTCTTCGATTCTTCACTCTTTGGGCTTGTATCCTTCTCGCATCTCTTTGATCTTGAGGAACGTTGAAAATCTGATAAAGTTTCCATTTGACATCATCATCCGCCGAGGATCGGTTATTTGCGTTATTTGCTGCGGGATGTCAAAATAGAATCTTTGAAATGCCATCATCAAATGAGCCATCCGCCTTCTTCGAGTACTCTAACAGATCATACTCTTGGCGAGTTATTTTTACATTGATCAACTTGGCCTCATTTTCCGGATACTTTGAAAATCCGGATATTTGTTTTCTAACCGGTTGAGGAATTCTTCATCGGAGATTCTTCTTGTGGGACAAGATTAAGAACAAAGGCATCCGAAGCCATTCACTCTCGATCCGATTCCATTCCTCAAATTTCTTAGCATCTTGGCAGCTTTTTGGGATGATCTCATCAACTCTTCTTTGGCAACTTAGGTTTCTAAAACGGATTTTCGGCCCTTCCTTTCTTTTACTCTCGATTTGAATTTCTTGTTGATTTTTTTTACGCCTCGACATTTTTTTTTTTTTCTTCTTTCATTCTTGACATTTTCGGGCTTCTTCCTTATCTGTTCTTTGGACATCTTTTCAAGTAGTCCGAGTTTGTGATGTCCAGATTTTGATGTCCCTGTTGTGTCAGGTTGGTTTCTCACTCCTTTGTCCTTCCCCTTTTTGGTTTGATCAAAAAGAGTATCCTTCCCCTTTTTGGGAGGTCGAGAAAAAAGTTGAAGTCGACGCCTTTGTTGAGATCTGCAATCAGAGATGCCTTTGAGTTTGAGCGATTAGATTTTGAATCTTTGATGTCACTCGGTCTTGACAGATTCCATGGCAAAGGAGAGTGTTTTAATCATTTTGTCAAGTCTCTCTTCGATCAATTCTAGCTTGTTCTTGAGCATCGTAAAAGAAACTTGTTGCTTGTCCACCGATCCGATTGGTATCGACGGTCTTTATCGATTCAAATGATTTTAAAGGGAGCTTTGAGAGAACTCGATCTTTTTGTTCTAACTGGGAAATAGCCATTTCCCTTTCATCTTTTATTTCCTTGATGGCAATCTTCCTTTGATCGCTTATCGGTCCCTCAACTTCTTCTTTTCGGAGATCTTTGAGACAAGATTTGATCTCCGAAGTTGATCAAGTAGTGGCGTGTGATGTTGGAATGTTGAGTGTCACTTGATCTGGTTCATTTGTTTGTGCCTCCAGTGGTTGGTCATGAACTGCAAAGAACCGGCTCCACTATCATCGGCGACTCTGCATCCTTCATGATGGCATCTGCTTGAGAGCCTTGTCGTGATTTTCGATTCTCCATTTCGGCAATTCCAGCTTCACTGGGTGGATCGAGCTTTGACATTTAGCGGATATCAGCTCGGTGGTGATCCCACTTTTGCAGATTTCCTCATGTCGAAATTGAAAATCGCAAACTCATCCGCACCAGCCCATCCGCTTTCAATAATTATTATAAAGTCCGAGAAGCTTTTTAATCGAAGATCTCTCGGTGAGGATCTCCAAAACTTCCTCTCATATATGGTAGGTTGGGCGACGAGCCTGAGGTACAACTCATCAATCTCTCTTTCGATTAGCATCGATCAATTTCCCGGCTATGATCTTTGTTGATCCGGACTCGGGAATTGTCGGTCGATTCGGATTTGATGAGATGTGGAAAGTTCGGTTGTCTTGAGTCGGCGGAAGTTGGTCGATTGGTTCGACTAAGAGAGGTTCTTCGATGGAAGAAGTAGTGGTTCCACATCGGGTAAGCTTTTACGGTTCGCGAACTGATGTAGTTCGGGGTTTGGCGAGTGGAAGAATAGGAGAGTTATGCTCAGTGACCATTAGTCCGAGTGGTGAATCGGTATGAGGTTTGGAGAAGGAGATCGTTCGGCTTGTGCTTCTTCCTCGAGAATGTCTGGCGATCTTCGGCTTGAGAAGCCTACTGCTCGATGCTTCACCGATTTTTGTGGTGCAAAGAATCGTTACAGCGCTCCTTCTTCATCGACTCATCCTCTAGTGCTAGAGTCATGGGGTAGCTTGCTTCGCCTTCTTGACCTCTTGTCCCGGCCTTCACTAGTTTTCTTTTTCTTCTTCTTGGGGCATCTGGTGGGCCTTAGGGGGTCCTTCACCGGCTTGAGCCGATCCGCCAAGATCAGTGTGAAGAAGTTGCCTTCTTTGCCTTTTCCTTTCTTTGACTTTTTGGGGGTTGGCGCGATATCATCGTCTGGTGGCCCAAAAATGACCAAGTTGATGAGAGAAAAGCCTTATAGGACTTGATCCCAATTTCGATTCCCATTTGGCCGTAGGCATTTTATCCTGAAGGATAACCGCAACCTTGTTGAGATTGCGATCTTCTTCTTCGGATATACGCCTCCATTCATCAACTCCAAATTTCTCATGTTCTTGGAGTAGAATGGCCTTTCAGAAAACCCATGCCGATTGATGTTCTTGGCTCCATCAATTATTCTTTGACCATCTGCATACTGGTTTGACCGGACGTAATCGCATCCGGGCTGAATGCAATACCCATAGTTGTTTTTGACAAAATGTCAAACAACAATCGGTATTTCCTCTTGAGCATTGGCCCGACAAAACACGAAGTATGATGTTTGTCGACCTCTCAAGAGCTCTTTTTATGATCGGCTCATCTTCATTCTCCCCGTAATGAGCAAAGAGATCCATCCTTTTGGTAGGTCAACAGACGGGTTATATCATCATTCGTGAGTCGATTTCTTTTCCGCGGATGATCGCCGAAAGTAGTTCGTCTCTGGAGCATCCAGATTCACTCTTAAATTCCTTTAGAATTTAGTGCTTCATCTTCGCATCATGGATTGCAAAGGAGCGTATAAAATTTCTCAAGGCACGCTGAAGAATTTGCTCCACCTCCATGGATTCCGGATCCCGAGTGATATTGAAATCGCATTTAACTTATCATCCACAATCTTTGTTGCCGATTCAGATAGTTGCACATTATTTTTCCCATACCGTGAGTGATCATCTGAGATAAGATAGATTCGGTTAAAAATTGTGCATTAATACAAAGAACATCATATATGCGGAAACCAAGAAACAACAAAAGCATAAACAAAATAAAAGCATTTAAGATCAAGGAATACATCAAATAAACATAAATTACCAGATTCAAATTTTTTGAAACTTAGAAAAAAATTTGAATCGAGAGAAGTAATCTGAGTTTTCGGAGAATAAATCGCAAGTTTGTGAAATGGAAAACTCGTATGTTTTTGATGAACTTTATAAAGATGAGGAGGGAACGAAGAAGACACGATTTTGAAGATCAACCGTTTGAAAAGATTGAACGCTCCAGATTAAGCGGTTTTGATCGTAGAGGGTCGAAAAAGCACGCATTTAAAAACCTTTTGGATTTAAAAGCACATTTAGTAAAGTTAATACATGTTCCCCACGTCCGCATTAAATGATTTGCAGAGAATACACGCACAAGGATAATGGGTACAAGAAGGCAAATAATATATCGATAAGATCCGATAAATAAGCAAAGAACAAGAGAAAAGAAAAGCAGATCTTGTTGATCGATATTGTAATCATCAATACCACTTGTCCATGTTGATTTCACTTGTTGATCTTAGTATTCCGCCTAAGCCTTAGAATTTCCCAACCGATCCTTTTAATGATCTTCTTCACTTGCATCCGATTTGTTGAAGTTTCAAGCTCAAATTTAATCTTTCCTTGAATATGTCCCCGATTTCCTTCCGATCCTCCTTGATGGGTTGAAGTTCCCCTTCAACCGATATATTTCGCTTTTTCTCATAGATCGATGTATCGATTTGTTGGAGTTTCAAGCTCGGTGATCTTCCTTATCGATCATCACCGTATGTAATCGATTTTTAGTTGACCTAATCGATTCTTCTCGAGATCAAGCCAATTCTTGGGATAAGAGTTACCGCCAAAACTTAGTCTAGGATAGTAGCTCTTTATTCCCTAAGTAGGCATTGATTTGACATGCGTAATTATCGTCTAATCTTTCGATATGTCAATCCAACCGTAAATTTATCCAATTATCGGTCGGCGTGATTCCTATTTGTCCTTTTTGGTGCAAATTTCTAAAAGGTTTTGAGAACTGAAATTTGCATTTGCATCCTTGCTTGGCCTCTATAAATTGGACCAATTGTTTTACACAACATAACCCATTCACCATACTTATCTTCTTTGTAGAATCATGTATCCTGGTGAACCTCTATTTCCGGTGAAACCTCCGGCAAACACCTTTAACCCTTTTTCAATGATTTCAGCTTCTCAAATCAACCCTTTGCGTCCCTTATTGTTGTTCTCGTCATCATCAAAGATTTCACATACGATTGTTGCAAAGCTTTCTACCACCTGTGGCGGCGGGATCTTCTTTGTAACCGAGAAGACACTTCTCCTAACCATATGCACCTTGTGTGTCTATCGTTATGACGAACGAGCATCAACAGACTTAGTCTGAAAATGAACGTGAGTTTGATATATGGTCTTGATCAGACAACAGCTGATCTTCCTATATAAACTCACCATTAACAGCTGCAGAGCCCACTGACTCTTTCTTAGGGCTCCTGGCTTAAAAATCCTATCAAGGCCGCTCTCGCTCCATTTTTCTTGATCTTGACCTGCGATTGGATTTTTGGATTTTTTTTTTTTTAAAGCCTCTCTCACCCTTGTTAAGTGGGGGAAAATGAGAGTATCGATTTAAAAATCTCTCTCCTCGCTCCACTTGGGTTAGGATGAGGGTTTAGGGTTTAGGGTTTTTGGTTATCACTTATGTATTGACCTCCGGGTCCTTTGTACTTGTATCTTGTAATGTAACCTGACCTTCGGGTCTTTATCAATGAAAAGTTCTATTATTCCATTGTTGTGTAAAATTCCTGTATCCTTATGCGATTTCAAGCTTTAATCTTTGTGAATACTACTTGTGAATCTTGCTTGTTGAATATCAGCTTAATCGACTTACAAAGACATAAAATAATCCAACTGATTTAATCAGATATTCCTTTTAAAAGTGAGTGTTTCCTTTAATGATAAACCTTAAATCGATCGGTTCCTTTAAACTCGATAATCTTTAACTGGACGATTTTTCACATCGGCCTTCCTTGATCGATTTTCCGATCGCTTGAGATACCAAACTCAAATCGATTCCTTTCAAATCCGGTTAGTCTCTTAACCATTGGTTCTCGAGATCATTCCATCAAACATTTTAGGTGCATTTTCTCCAAGATCCGTAAGCCCTAGCTCATTGCATAATTCTCTCAATCGATCTCGGCTAGTGGCTTGGTTAGAATATCGCCTTTTTTCGTATATCAAGATGAATCTTTTCCATTCGATATTCTTCTTTTCAACATGATCTCTTATAAAATGGTGTCCGACATCCACATGCTTGCATCTTGTATGTAGAACGGGATTTACGAGTGATTGCAATAAAGACTATTATCGTCACGTAAAATAGGTACATTGTTAGCTTCAATGTTATAATCCTCACCGGCCGACTAAGCCGAGAGCGATTGGGAACAACAAATTTCCTTCGCAAGACCATATATATTCCGCCTCAATTAGTAGATGTAGCAACCGATGTCCGCTTTTTGAAAACCACGAGATGGGCTTTTTACTTCCTAAGAACCGACAAGTTTCTCGAGGTGGATTTTTCGTCAATCTTGCAACCTCCATAATCGTAATCGTAATACCCACTAAGTTTCTAGATTATCATCGATGGGTAAAATAAACCAAGATTTACCGTCCCTTCAGATACTTAAGAATCCGCTTACCGCTTCTAGGTGGCTTATCATTAGATTTGCTTGAAAATCGCACATACACCCATCGCGCGAAGGTTATATCCGGGTCTGGCTTTGGCAACAGTATAGTAAAGATCCAATGAGAGCCCTATATTCCTTCCGATTTGTTTTTTCGACCATCCTCATACGGATCCATCTTGAATCCAATCATCATAGGAATTTTGGCTTCCTTACAATTTTGAACTCCAAACTTAGCCAATAAATTCCTAGTGTATTTTGCTTGGCGGAGATGAATATCCCTTTCGATTTTGTTTTACTTGAAGACCCGTAAAGTAATTCATCCGACCCATCATGGACATCTCGAACTTCCCTTGCATCGGTTTTGTGAATCTTTCACATAGACTCTTGTTAGGAGATCCCAAGATGATGTCGCCCACATAGATCCGAACCATCGTAATATCTTCTCCATCTTCTATTCCGAATAAGGTTTCGTCCCATCGCCTTTAGTGAACCCACTGTCGATCAAGAATTGAGAGAGTGTATCATACCAAGCTCGAGGAGCTTGTTTCAGGCCATAAAGAGCTTTTCTTAAACGGTACACTTGGTTGCCCTTTTCAAAGCCTGGAGGTTGTTCGACATAAACTTCCTCTGCTAGTACCCCGTTTAAGAAAGCACTCTTTACGTCCATCTGATACACAGTGAACCCTCTGTGGGAAGCATATGCCAGAAACAGCCGAATGGCTTCTAGGCGAGCGACTGGTGCAAAGGTCTCATCATAATCAATTCCTTCTGATTGTGAATACCCCTTAGCAACAAGTCTTGCCTTATTTCTGGTGATGACGTTTTTCTCATCTCTCTTGTTCTTGAATACCCACTTCGTGCCAATAACGTCTTGATGACTTGGTCTGTCTACCAGTTTCCAAACTTGATTTCTCTCGAACTGTTCCAGCTCTTCCTGCATGGCTAGAATCCAGCTTGCGTCTTGTAGAGCTTCCTCTATTGTTGTTGGTTCCTTCATAGACAGATAACAACAATACATGGCACTTTCACCAATCTGATGTCTAGTTTTAACTTTATCAGATGGGTCTCCGATTATCAGATCAGTTGGATGACTGGTTATCCAGGTCCTTCTGTTCTGATTTGCGTCGGTTTGGAGAACATCGTCCGTTTCTGATAAAATTTCATTACTAGCGATTGGGAGTGGTGCTGAGTTATGATCCACTTGATAAGAACAAGTCTCAGCTGATGTTGGACTCATCATGTGCTGATGTCTATTCGTGGGAACTCAGGATGTTCCCCCCGAACCGGATGATGGTTTTATTTTATCTCGCCTCACCAATCGCCTTCTTCATCGACGGTTTTTCGTACCTTAGGATCTCGAATGATCCGGTGAATCACCTAGATCCGGAATGTATATTGTTACGATTTCTCGATTCTTTTTCCTTGATCGTCACCGATCCATTTTTCAACATCGAGTTCTTGTTGATCGTGTACATCTTGTTCTCAGGCAGATTTCTCTTGATCGTAAGATGCTTCATCAAAGACTACATGGGGTGTTTCTTCCACAAGTAGGGTTTAGGGTTTCAAAGACTACATGGGGTGTTTCATCAAAGACTACATGTCATTTGTAGACTTTTGCTAGATGAGGAATATCCTAAGAATATACCCTCATCGGACTTGGCTTCAAAGGTTTTCAAACCGACTCTTCCCATTGTTGTGTATGAAACACTTACACCCTAAAAAAACATGGAAGTAAGAGACACGAGTTTTTCGTCCTTCCATAGTTCATAGGGTGTTTTGTAGTGAGCCTTAGTCAAGACATCCATTCGAGTATGGCATGCGGTGTTGATTGCTTCGCTTTAAAACGGCTTGGTATTGCATGTTCATTAACATCGTATGAAAGCAAATTTTCTTTTGAGAGTTCGTTCCTCCGCTCGCTTACTCCATTTTGTTGTGGCGTCCTTGCGGTGATGTTTCATGTCAGATACCAAACTTAGAGCAAAAATCAAGAATAAAAGAGTTCGTAAATTTCGTACCTTTATCTCGATCTCGATTTTTACTACGCCGACACCCTTCTCATTTTGTAATCGTTTTAGTAATTTCGGGTATCTTCGTTTGTCGCCTCATTCTTCTTATGTAAGAATATAACCCTGTAAACTTGGAATAGTCATCCACGATTACCAGAGTATATTTCGTCCGTTGAGATCGACGGTGTAATCGGGTCCAAATAGATCCATATGGAGCAAAAGAAGATCATTGGATGCCGGTCCGGGAATTCCCTTGAATGAAGCTTTGACCTGTTTTCCCTTCTGACATGCAGTACATGTCTGATCCTTTGAAAATACTTCATTCGGAAGTCCTTCCACTAGAGACATCCTTGCTATCTTGTTAAGAGTTTTAAAGTTCGGGGATGGCTCATCCTTTTGTGTGCGAGCCACGCTTTCGCTACTTTTGGAACTCTTGACAATCAGGCATGCATTTCTTGGGCAACTGTTCCAATCAGCTGTGTAGATCGTCCCTTTCCTTGAACCAGTTAGCAAAATCTGTTGAGTGGCTCGATTCTTGATAGTGCATTGATCAGTCGAGAACTCAACACTGAATCCGTTGTCGCAGAATTGTGAAACCGATAATAGGTTGTGCTTCGGACCTTCGACATACGAGACTCCAAAGCCATTTGTACATCATCATTCTCTAAGGTTCCAACCCTTTGGTATAACCAAAGTTATCATCACCGAAGAGTACACGCTGGCCTTCGCTTTCTATGTATGAACCGAGGAGGTGTTTGCTTCACGTCATGTGCCTTGAGCATCCACTATCGATGTACCGGATAGTTGCTTGCACACCTCCTTTGTTGGCGGACCACGCGATCTCGCGTAATCCAAATCGGGCTTTAGGTACCCCTTTTGGATTGGGTCCCGAGGGGTTAGGTTTAGTTTTGGGAATCCATACAAACAGAGCACTTCAATTGTGATCGGTTAGATCGGAAGGCCTGATTTGTCTCCCATACCGCCAACATAATCATACTTATCCTTTATATGCTTTCGCTTTTTTGTATGATTATTAGTGTGAACCTTGGATGACTTAGAAGACTTGGGATCTATCTTTTTCGTTTGTCTTCTTTTTATCCAAAGGTGGTTCAAAAAGTGCGATTCTAGATTTTCGATTATAGGGGTAGGTACGATCGCTACCATCAAAAGATTCATATCTTTTTTGGCATAGGTGGTTTTTTGCGGTTTACGTCGAAGCATGCTTATTATCGGTGACCTTGATTAGGTCTCAGATTGGACTTCCCTTTTTAGGTTGTCTTTTTTCGATATTCGATCGTTGATCGAGTTGAGGTCTCTTCGTAAGAACCGGGTTCTTCGTTGATTCCTCGGTGATGCTTTTACCGATTGGAGTCCATTTCATTTCTTCCGTTAGGCACCGCCTTTTACCCCGCTCAACCGGTCTTTTTTCCTTATTAGATACATGTTTGGCTTTTGGTGTATCTTTTGAAAATAAATTGCGTCGATTACACCTTTTTGAGATGAATCGGTAGGGGCTTTTGAGGATGTGGAAGGATTCTCATAGCCAAGTCCCTTCTTATTAATCGTTGTTTCAAAAATAGGTGTTCATGTCTTGAACAATTTTAGATGATTTTGTGAAAACCTCTATTTTCTTACGCAGATTATCCTCGATGATTTTTGACTTTCATGCTTTTGGACAAAGCTCATCGAATTTTGCTTGAAGAATTTTGAAGTCATCACTTTGTTGTTTGTTAATTGCGGTGATCTTTGATCCGCTTCTCCCGATCGAAGCCTTAACTTTCGTAATGTTACATTCCTCGGTTACCTCGAAAGCGCAAAGCAGATTGAAGTTCGGAGATTTTTATCGAGATCATTCTCTTTAGCAAGTCGATTATTTCTAATTCTTAGCTTGTCATTTTCAAACTTCCACTATAAGATAAGTGTCTCTCGCATTGGAGAGATCCTCAAGCAATTGCTCTCGAGTAGAGCTGCAGTCAATCTCCCAAAGGTGTGCTAATGATTTTTGAGTGTGTAGAAGCTTAACGAAGTAGGTTTGGAGGTTACCTCAGATGGTCCTCCTCCGGCCATGAGGCGAGATCTCATCATCGTCAAGAGAATATCAAGATCTTCATTTTCATAGAAGTCAACAAAGATCGGCCTTCTTGTCGGCGAAGTCTTCTCAGAGGAGTATCCCGAGTCCTCGGAGGGCGGATAGGAATCGTCCCAATTCACGACGATCGGCAACCATGGCTCTTACGTCCCTATATCGTTGCTCTCTTATGTTCCTCTTTTCTTCCCTTTCTCTTGGCGTCGTGTGCAGGCTTTTTCTTATATAGTGACTGGCTTCTCACGATTGAAGCAAGCTCCTTGATCCATCGAACCTTTCCTTCGGGTGAATCACTCCGTCTCGTATGACCTATCGGGTGACTTCCCTTTCGATAGTAGTCCGAGCTTCTTCGTCTTCGATTGGTTATCTCTTCCTTCCTCACCGACTATCTCTCTTCCTTTCATCTCTCGTGATCCCTCCGATCATCAAATCTGGTTCTTTTTCGAGATCGTTGTCCGATCTCCTATCTCATCCCTCGCTATGTTGATAGTCCTTATAAAATCTTCGATACTTACCAAGTTGGACGTTTGACTTCTCAAGCTTCCCAGTAAGCAGAGCGATCTGTCTTTCACCGACTTACTATATTCCCCAATGGGTTCGTTGGCCTTCGTTCTTCTTTGGTTGCCTTAAAAGCAACCGATTTTGAAGTTGAGGCTTCAAAGAGCACCTCATCTTCATCGGCTTTGTCCTCTCTCAATCAAATCGAACTCGTGAGCTTTAAGGCTCAAGAACAAGCTACTTGGCTTCATTTTTGAAATGTCTTGGCAATCTTTGATTACCGTGGACCTTCATATCCCACTTCTTGGTGAGAGACCTTAGGATTTTGTAGTTGATATCTTTATCGACATCTCTACCAAGTTCTCGAAGCTTGTTTATAGACATTGTAATTCTTCCATCGAGTTCGTTGATGGTTTCGTTAAGCAAAGATCTTCGTTTTTTCGAACTTTACTAGTTCGCTTTGTAGACTATTGTCTTTTATCTGCTCATTTCCTCTCATATCAAAATTAGAGTATCCCACATTGTTTTCGCAATTTTGAGATACTTAATCTTTTCCTTGGTGACCTTATCCATGGTTTTCATGATAATGTGCCTTTGCGATAGTATCTAGAGTGTGTGTTTTTTTTTTTTGCATCCATCAAGGCCGGGCTTTTTCGCACAAGACACTCCTTTGAAAAGTTCGGATCTCCTCCAACCGCAGGTTGTCGTAATAAATGATGATGGGTCCTCTTTTCGATGACTTCCATCATTCTCGCCGCTTATCGAACCTAGATGGTTGGACATATATATGGCCCAATCGCATACTAATCGATTGAGAACTTCAGATCATGATACATACCGAGGTGTTATCCATGCCGAGTGATTTTGGAAAATGAATGAGTTTTAAAAATGGTTTTTCAAGATCGATTCGAGTTGACCACAAAGATTCTTCCTCAAGAATCGATGATACTGTAGTCAAGGGATATCAGAGAACCAACCCTTTCGATACCACTTGTAGGTCCTTAACGGGTTTAGTGAGAGCGTAAGTCTAGAGGGAGGGGTGAATAGACTTGAAAACTTTTTTGTGATCAAATCGTGTCAGGGTGAGGCTATTATTACGATCAGAGTCGCGAAAGTGAATCGGTTTGGTCCGATAACCAACTTCTTGTCCTTTTCAAGGCAGATCGGTCGGGTAAGAACTATCAGTTTAACTCGATGTGTCTGAGAATCTTAAGTTTTACCCGTATGAAAACCATTTTGATAAATCGATTCCAAGTTTAATCTTTTAATCCGGTTTTCTGATCAAGTGTCACGTTTGATCCGATCGTAAGCTTGGTGCTAACCGATCTCAACTTGGAATATGTATGCGCTTTAAAGGTTAAAGGTAATGTGTGATTTATTGTTGACAAACCAGTCCTACGTTAATCCCTATCACAAGGCAGTCACTTAACAAGATTTAGTTTTAGTGTTAGTCCAACACAAGACAAATAGATGTTTAAAGAGTTCACACTCAACCGATCCTAGAGATCGTAACTAGAAACCCTAATTCCAAATTCGCTAAACAACTTAATATGTGACTCCATCTATTACATGTTGTTCTATACAGAATTATCAATCGTCTCCTATACGGGGTATTATAAACATTATGTGTCCGACCGGGTCCTATTACATGTGTTTTTGGAACTTTCATCAAAAACTATAAATTTCCCAATGCTTATATTTTCCTTATGAAGCATAACCGAGACCTTTGAGAAATTCAAAAAATTTAAGGCTCAAGCAGAGAATCATAGGGAAAATGTATCAAGTCTCTACGATCCAATCGTGGAGGCTAATACCTCAATGATGAGTTTTTGAACTACTTATCCGATGAAGGGATTGTATCCCAAACCATCGCATCTTAACCCTCAAAAAAAAGGGGTTGCAGAAATAAGAAACAGTAACTCTTTTGGAAATGGTTAGATCTATGATGAGTTAGCGGATCTACCCAAGTCCTTCCGGGTCATGCCTTGGAAACATCAGCCTTACATTCCGAACTTGGTGCCATCCAAATCGGTTCCCAAAACTCCCAAAGAATTGTGGACCCAAGCAAGCCTAGTTTGAGACACACGAGGATGGGGGTGTCCGCCTTACGGTCGGACAAGGAAGTTTTAAAATCGATCCTCGATCGTAATTAAGGTTGTTTGTGGGATACCCCAGGAACAAAAAGGGGTGTATGTTCTATGGTCCTCAAGATCAAAAGGTGGTAATAAGCACCCACTTTAGATTTTTCGAAGAAGAATATATGAACGAAAGAAGACCCGTATGAGATTACCTTAAATGAGCTAAGGGGGCTAACCTTAATGCCAACTCATTTAGATGATATACCAAATGACACACTTACACAACCTGGAACTCGTCAGAGGGGAGGATTGTGAAAGTTCGAGAGATTCATGGGAATAGAGAGTCCTGGACTTGATTCCTGGACAAGATGAATCGCACTCCATGGACATATGACGAGGCAATCCAAGATAAGGATGCAGATTCTGGCAAAAAAGAAATGAAAGCTTCTAAATGGGTTCTATGTTTCATAACAGAGTGTGGAGCTAGTCGAACCACTTAATGGGGTCAAACCCATTGGTTGCAAGTGGGTGTATAAGAGAAAAGAGGACCTGACGGGAAGGTGGAAACCTTCAAAGCAAGACTAGTGGCTAAAGGTTATACTCGTAAAAAGAAAGGATCGATTATGAGAAAAATTTTTTCACCAGTAGCCATGCTTTTAAGTCCATCCGAATTTCTTATCGATTGTCACAAGATCTCGATTTTGAAATCAAGAGATGGATGTCAAGACACCTTTCCTTAACTAAGTCTTGATGAAGAGATCTATATGCAACAACCCCAAGGCTTCATTGAAAAGGCCAAGAACACCTAGTACAGTAAGCTCATGAAGTCCATTTACGGACTCAAACAGTATCCGTGAGCTTGGAACCAATGTTTTGATCATGTTATAAAGTCTTACGGGTTCAATCAAAACTAGTTCGAAAAGTTGTGTGTAAAAAGCGTGTTTGAATCGCATTGGTATTCTTAGTACTATACGAGATGACACATTCATCATCGGAATGATGTAAAGGTGTTTTATAGGGCATGGCTTTCAAAAACAATTTTGATATGAAGGACTTAGGGAAGCCGCACACATCCTCGGGGATCAAGATCACCGAGATCGCAAGAAAAGGATGATAGGCTTATCGCAGCTTCATACATGTATTAATCGCCTTGAAAACGATTCAAAGATGCAAGATTCCAAGAAAGGCTTCAGATCTTTCAAAACATGGAATCCATCTATCCAAGAAAAGGTGCCCTAAGACACAAAAAAAGGGATAGATGACACGAGAGGCATTCCTTATGCTTCTACCGCTTTTAAGCCTTATGTATGCAATGTCAGGTAATAGATCGATATCCGCCATCGCTGGCATGGTGGCGAGATATCAAAGTAACCCGGGGAAAGAACATCGACGTTACGCTTAAAAAACATTCAAGTATCCGAAAAGAACTCGGATAGAATGTTAATTTATCACCGATAGTCTAATCCCCATCGGTTACATACCTGACCAGATTTCAAATCGATATAGACTCCGTAAAATCTACCTCGTAGTGTGTTTTGCACGGGGAAGGAGCCATGATATGGAGAAGCATCAAGGTTGTAAATGCATCGCAGATTCTACCAAGGAAACCAATATGTAATCGCTATACAGGCGCCGAAAAGAAGTTGGTTTGGTTTCAAGAACTTCCTAGTGGACTTGGATTTAGTTCCAATTTGCCCAAAGACAATCATCGCTTACAGACAATGCCGAAAGCGCTTGCAAAATTCAAGGGAACCAAGAGCCCACAAGGCCAAGAAACACATTGAAAGGAAAAACCATCTTATACGAGAAATCGCTAAGAGAGAGATATATATGCAAGAAAGATAGTGTCTCAAGACAACCCAGCGCATCCATTCACAAAGGGTCCGCCTCAATACATTCGAGAGACATGTGGAAGGAATGGGTGTCAAGACCGCGCTAACTGCTTTTGAGTATAAGTGGGAGAAATTATTAGGTTCAAGTGCAGTGACATTAGATGTCACTTAATTTGGAACTACATTTAAACATGTTGTAGTATACTTAAAAGCGCATTTTGAGTATAAGTGGAGATTGTTGGGATTATACCGAAAGTATGCTTTTTACTTTGTATAATCAAAACCTAATTTTGGACTTATTTATCAAATAAATTGTTTATCACCGATACTTTAAATATCATCAATGTTACATATATTTACTACATAATTGTTCATTAAATAAGACGCGGTTACATTGTAGTTAATTTAGTGATACCGCATCACGTAAGATTAAATTAACATTCCCTTGTAATTAAAAGTATACCATTCACTTACCTAGATGGAAATGAACAATCCATCGTGAAAGGTTGAAGTAAGGCTCGGGATTGGCTTGTCTTTGACCAAGAGATTACACTAGTGCATGACCGATGAATCGAATAGACCCATAGGAGGACAAATTCTTCGTAATTGAACAAGGAAGAATTAGACCTCAATGGTTCGTTATTTCTTAATCTTCGCCTTAAATAGGATCACGGTGATTGGTAATTATTGCTTTGACTTATCATGGGTAGAGAATCAACGAGATTCAATACTTTTTATCTTGGGCAATATTATTGGTCACATGTGATTGCTAAGATTTAATACGGAGAATCGTGGTGCAAGTACGCTTGTTCGACGGTTCTTGGGAGGTTCATAAGATTTATCATACCAAATCTTGCAAGTGGAATTAATTTCCCAGATGGATAATAATGTTGAACCGCTCTTGACCAAGGACAAAAGATATTAATTAATGGAAAGTTATTTCAAAGGGCTTGAATTAATTAATGGGCTAGATAATCTTAAACACGGAAATAATAACCGGAGCCATATTGACCGTAATACGGGTTAAGATGGATAGTGCAATATTAATTACGTAGTGGGATTAATTAACATTTATGGGCTTGAGTAATATTGTGGCTCAATATTGATAATTCAAGATCCATTGGAAGGTCCAATCTTTAATTCTCCTAAAGGCCCCCGAGTAGTCCAAATATAGTCCAATAACCAAAAAAATGTGTTTGAAATAAAATAAATATTGTTGCTTATTTTTCCTAATTATTTTCGAAATTTATGGATAAAAGGGGAGAAATATTTTTTTGAATTTTGTTATGGAATGTAGATATGTATTCTTCGAATACAAGATTATCTCATTAAATTCATAAAGATAATTTCAAATTTTGAAAGATAAAGGGCAAGAAAGATTTTCTTGATTTTCTTGAAAAGATATTATGGAAGATATGTATTTCTTGAAATACAAGAATATCTCATAAATTCAAGAAGATCCAAATCTTGGAATCTTTGCTTATTATTTTTGAAAATATCCCATAACAAAGAGTAGGTGGGATTTTGTGGAATATTATAATTATGGGAAAAAAGAATATAGGAGATATATTCAAGATTTCTTGGAGATCAAGAAAAGATTTTCCCACATTATTTTATCCCAAAATTTTCAACCACTTGTGCTCTATAAATAGGGATGACTCTTTCATTCCCAAGTACAATTCCATGTGCCGAAAAATTAGTAAATCCACAAAAGGTGGTGCAACATAATTTATTTTCCTTTGTTAATTGTTCAAAAGTGTCCTACCTCCGGATAGTCTAACAAGGATTAAGGGAATACTTGGGAAGTTCTTTTTTGGTTAGTCTAATCACCAGATCACCGCCATCCCAAGAGGTACGCTCACGTGAACTCAGAGAATTCGCATGCTGTAGGATTTATGTGAATTAATTATATGCATGGTATGTTGTTGATTATTATTTGAATTAATATAGGATTAATTCATGCTAGTAATAATTATAAGAATTAAATTTGTATTTAAATATTCACCCCTAATAGATCTGGCAGGCAACTTATTCCCCAACACTAGGTGCCTTGAAGTATCCTCGTGGTACGAAGTGCTAGCCTTAGCATGAACATGAGCCTTTAGAGTTCTTCTTTGGGTTCAGCCTTTTTGTTCCAAAGGTTTTCGCTTTTAAAAATGGATGATCTCTGCCTCACGACTTGGGTTCAGAAACCTTTACCTCAGTAAGTGGGTTTAGGGTTGTCTCAGATCAAATTGTGGTCTTTCAAGATCTCGAGAGGACTTGGTCTCCCTTCTCGAGAATTTCTACCGAAAGTGTTTCTTCCGAGGATTCCTCCGATGGTTCAGTAAGCAGATTTCTTCAGTTGGTATTCTTAACCCCGAGGCTTCAAGTACCGGGTCCGAGGATTTCCTACCGATTGTTCGTGTTTTCTATCCTTTCCCGAGGTTTGGGCTTTCCCTAACTTTTAGGTTCTCTCAAACCATAGGTCCTTTACCCTTGTCCAAAACACGGGTTGTTCTTCAATAAGAAGATCGGCAGACGAATCGCAGGTTAATAAAAGATACCTTAGTGCCACTTGTAGATAAAAGATTCGTAAAGATCATGTGAGGTTCCCTCGAATATATCCTAATCCAAATTTTTATAGTTGCAGTCTTTGATAACTCAATTTCATCTATTGCATGTGTTGGGATATTTTAGTTTTGATGAATTATGCCAAAACATTATCAACTTGTGTTTTTGAAGCTAATCTACAGATAAAAGTTGAGGGGGAACGAGAGAACAAATTGAGGGGGAACTCAAAAAATTGGGACGAGATGATCGAGATCGACGAGGATTTAGATTGATCGAGATCGATGAGTTAGATGAGTTCCGAAGTTAATCGGTGAGTCAGGTAAAATCGTAAGAGAAGAAAAGCTAAGCCACCGATCGTAAGATCGATGACTGTAAATGCACTGATCGATGATCGTAAGAACAATGAAATGATATGGTGATTAGAAGAGCGCATAAGTCGATCGTAAAGAAACCGACCGTAAGATCGTAAGAGAAGGTTGCGATCAAGAGGAGGAGATGAGATCGACGAGATCGACGCGGATCGAGATCGATATGAAGATGAAAGATGATCAAGATCGACGGATTGAGATCAGATGTTCTAAAACCGATATGCTAAACCTAATGTAATCGACCGATGCTATCCTCGAGATGTTGATCCGAAGATATGTTGATCTAATCAACGAGTCGACGATCAGCAAAGAAGAAATCGATAGCTCGAGTCAAAGTGACCTAAAGGTCACGATGTCCGAATTCAGAGAACCGAACTCACCAAAGATGAGTGTCAAGATGCCCTCGACGACAAGGTCTGGCCAAGAGAAGTCCATTGAATCAAGTATCCCGAGGCTCGGGATAAACCCGAGGCTCGGGATGAGAAATCTAAGACTCAGATAAACTCAAGACTAGATAGAATCCCGAGACTCAAGATGTCTCTCAAGACACCGAGACTCAGAGAATCCTCAATGATTCCAAGGTAGGAATCGAGGAATATACCAAAAAAAATCACCGACGGGACCAATGAGAGGAAGACAACCACCGAAAAGTCGCAGAAATATTAAAGAATAGTATGGATTTGAATGTGATTCTTCCAACTAAGAATATTCAAATCCACACTATAAATACAAGATCTTCCATCAAATTAAGTGTGGATGTTGAAGATTATAAAGACGAGATGCTACAGAGCCAAAGAGAGTTATACCCAAAGCATTCCCACCCTAGAACACAAGTCCAGAGATATACAAATATGTTCAAGAGTGTTCTAGAACCCAACCCAAGCTAAACCCACGATGTATCCTAGCTTAGAGAGATTTTCCCAACCCAGCATTGAGGCTAAACAAATGTAAGGGAAAATCTCAACCTAGTTGAAACCAAACAAACCTTACCCAAATCGGCCTGCTAAGTTTGTAGGTGAGTGTGAACCCCAGAACATCTAGCAATCCCGAAAAGGGAGGGTAGGCAATCCCGAGTGAGGGTGATAAGTCCCGCTGGAGTGTGAACTCGTAAACATCTCAGAGGCAATCCCTGGAGGGTGATAAGTCCCGAGGCTAACCCGAGAGGGTGATAAGTCCAATGGAAGGAATTTCCTAGAACAGGAGAGTGGATGTAGGAGCTTGAGTCTCCTAACCACTATACTTTGTTGTGTTCTTTATTGCTTTATGTTCTTATATTGTCATATGCATTCGATTATAAGCAAAACACAACACATGAGCTTAAAACGCAAAAAAATCGAATCACCGCCTCACCCCTCGCTTTTATATGCATCGAATTTATGTTTGCTTTTCAGACGCCAAGAAATGGGTTTTCCTAATCGACCATCAAAGATGAGATGCGTAATTCAATAGAGCTAACTTTCTCCGCAAACTATCCTCACTTTTCTTGTAGTTTCATGTTTTCAAAGAGGTCATTGAACTCGCCTCGATAAGATGATTTTTTTCAGCCGATTTCTAACTTTCCTTTCAGGTTTCTACCACCTTTCTTTTCTCTCGAGAGTTGTACTTTCAAAACATCAAGTTCATCGGGCCATTCCCATCAATTGAGAAGTGATCTCAAGAAAGATTAGAGTTTTTCCACTTTAGATTCTCGCAAAGCCAAGATTTCATTCTCGCTTCGAAGTTTTATGAACAGCTCTTGTAATACGTAATAGTCCTTCATCGATTCTCAAACTAACCCATCAGTCAAAAATTATCGGTTACAAATGAACTTGATAACTCAAAGTTTAGGTAGGAGCAAAAGAAAGAGATAGAAGAATTTACCTCCCTCAATAGCAACAAGGCAGATATCATCACTATCGAGAACATCTCTTCCAAGAGCCAGATCCTTCTTCGTATCGTTCTTCTTCAAAGAACCATTGCCTTTCTTTGCCGAATACTTTTTTGTCTCTTTAGCTTGTCGATCCTTTCTTTCCTTAGAGCTCAACCACGGCAACATAACCGAAGTGTCCTTTCTTCGCAAATAGAAGATCGGCTGGTATCATCATCCCCGATCATTGTCTTTTCGATTTGTAGTCCTTCTTTCCTGATGAAGATCCTTCCACTTTTGTAGTTTTTCTTCTACTCAAGAGACTTGTCTTCTTTCCGAAGTTGTTCCTGCTCCTCGCACTGCATCTTTATAATACCTTTTGTACTTACCAAATGCGGGTTCATTTTCTCAAACCTTCTTGCATCATCAGGCAATTGTCTCATCTTTTTTCATCCCGAATTTTGTTAGATGAGGTCTCGATTTTTCCTTGTGCTTTGAAAGCCACATTTTTGTTAGATGAAGTATCATCTTTGCTATCGATTTTTTAGTTTTTTTTATCAATCACAAGCTCATATGTTTTCAACTCAGAGAAAACCTGTTGATATGGCATAGAAGCAATATCTTTGGTGTTCTCAATCACCACAACATGAACATCTCATTTCTTAGATAGTCCTCTAAGAATTTTTAGAGCAATTTCTTTTTGGGATATCTTTTGGCAAGAGCACTCAGATCATTCATAATTCTAGTGAATCTAACCTCAAGTCTTTCAATAGATTCACCATTTTCCATTTCAAAACCATCAAATTTGGCAATAGCCACATATAGTTTGTTTCTTTGATATGATCAAAGGCCTACTGACACATTATAGCAAGTGTGTCCCAAATTTTTCGCGCTTCACAAAGGAGAAATCATTCCCATAACACCATCATCAAGAGTGCTATACAAAGATATCCTTAGCAATATAATCCAAGTTAACCAACTTCCTCTCTTCAGAGTAAGTCGATCATCGCTTTTGGGAAATTCATCCCTCGATCATCTTTTTTCAAAGATCAAGAAATCTAGATTAACAACCATATACTCAAAAGGTCCTTGAGACACAATTCTCCACATTCTCTCATGTTTAGAGTACAAGTGTGCCTGCATTCTCAATCTCCATAGATCATAGTTCTCAACTGAGAACATAGGTAGTTCTTAGAAGGCATGATGAAATAGCCTTTGTAAGATATCAACAGTAAGATCTATTCAATAGACAACCAAAGTCTTTCAGTAAACAAGACTATGGCTACCAAAGCAAGTGGTCAGTTAGAACCACTGCTCTGATACCACTTGTTGGTCCCGGGGAAACGAGTTCCACACGTGTATGGGGGGAGGGGGGAATACACGTGTATAGTGATTTTTCAACTTTTAAAACCAACTATAATCAGAGAGTCAGGTTGTCCTGAGTTTCAGTCCTGAGAAGCACAAAATGCCCTGAGTCAAAGTCTACTAAGACAATAACACTGAGCGGCTTTCAAAGACTTCAAATTAGCTCAACTGATTCTGAGTTTCTACAACAGAGTCCAAATAAGCTTGGAGTAGATAATAATCTTACTAACTACTCAGGAGAGTTTGATCAGTTTGACAACTATCTATACTAGCTTATCTAGAGTGCGGAATGTGTAGGCCCTAAGTTTATACTCGTTTTACTTTGCTGAAAATCTTCTCTTAATGAAATAGTGGTTAAGGATGTGATCAAGTTAATGCAACTTCAAAGGGATTGTTTCCAATCAATATCGTAAAACTACATAATGCTTTCAGTGAAAATATGCAACAGGTAAATAATGCAAAATAGAAAGCAAATAACACAGCAATTATAGTGGTTCAGAGGCTCAAGCTCCTACGTCCACTCTCTCTGATCCTCAGAGAAATTCCTTAACTCACTACTTCTACTACCTTAAGCTTTTAAACTGAACTCAACAGCTTACTAACTTTCTACCAAGAGTTTTCAGTCAAACTATCAAGTAAAGATACTAACTCAACACACACACAAGCCGCTCAGACCGAATAATCACACTAACTTCTTCACTAGAGTTTTCAGACTGCACAACAGCTTACTTAGTCTTTACAACTCTCACTTCTCCAACAACTACACACACAAACTACCTAATCAAAGGGTTTGGGTTTTGGTTGGTTTCCAACTAAGGTGAGATATCCTTTTTACAATCAAACACAGTAGTAAAAGGCTAGGATATCTCTAACTAAGCTTTGGATATATCTTAAATCTAGGCTTAGTAAATGAGCTATCTTCAAAGATGAAACACTTGGGAAATTTTTAGGTTTCTAAAGGCTTCACAAGATTGCTTGAATACAAATGAGCTCGAGTTGCTTTTGATTTCCCGTAACCTTGTAATGTCCAAGGCCTCCGGTATTTATAGCAACTCTCCGTAAGTCTACTTTTGAAAAACTATCCGCTGGAGAGATAAAGATCTAGGTTTCTTCATCGAGTAATTAATGAACGGCTATATTAGGTTTGAACGCACCCTTTCATGTTTTAGGAAATATACAGCCAAGCAGCCAATCACCAATTTCTGTGAACAAGACAAATATCAACGCTGACATTCTTCATGGACATGTCGCTTTCAGTGTCAGTAAAGTACGCTGTTGTCGCCTCCTCATTGGTTGAAATCTTCCTTTGAATGTAGACAAACAAAACGCCTCTTTTTAGTCAACCACATCGATCCGATATTTTCCTTAGTGTTCACTTAACGATAACATTCTCTTTGTTTGTACTAAGAATGAACAAACACTATTAAACCGGAAGTGACTTGTTCGTGGTCTTTGATTCAAAGAAAAAACAGCTTTTCAAGATCTTCCGTCTTCGTGATCTTCGTTCTTCGTGTTCTTCTAACTTCAAAGATGTTTTAGGTTCTTCAAGATGTTCTTGGTCTTCGTGAATCTTCGTGAGATCTTCGCATCAAAACTTTGTTAAACCTATCCTATCCTGAACTATATTTGCTGACTATACATGGTGCAGATAATCATAAATCTTAATACAATTTGAAACCTGATCTTATACTACCAAGATTGTCCTCAAAAATGTCATACTCAAGGGTTTTGGGATCTAATCAAAATCTCTATTAAATTCATCTCCCAACACCCACCGATTCTTTGTCACGCTTATTTGATAAATTATAAGTCTCTTTGTTAACTGGTGGTTCTTGAATTTCTTCAAGTTCTATCATCTTAAGACCTTGTTCCTTAAAGACATAGTCTTCTTCGAGGAACCTCACTTGCCTAGAAACAATCACTGTTTGTTTTTCAGGTAGATAGAAGTAATATCCTTTAGTTTCCTTAGGATATCCCACAAAGTAACCTTTTTCATCTTTAGATTTCAACTTGTTTCAGAAGCATTTTTTTTCACAATCACTGGGTAATCCCATGTTTTGATATGTGTAAAAGTCAAGTTTTGCTACTCCACAGCTCATATGGTGTATGCTCAACCAAAATGGAATTTTATTCAGAATGTAGATTGAGGTTTGTAATGCCGATCCCCATAAGAATGCTCCAAGAGAGGAAAAACTCATCATGGACCTCACCATGTCTAACAAGGTTTGGTTTCTCCTCCTGACACACCGCTCATTTGTGGTGTTTCGTGGAGGAGTCCATTGTGACTAGATTCCATGTAACTTCAAGTAATTAGTGAATTCATGGTTAAGGTATTTAACTCATCGATTCAATCAAGAGTCTTGATACTTTTACCAAGTTACTTTTTACTTCAAATTTTATACTTTTGAATTTTCAAAAGATTCAGATTTGTGTTTCATAAGATACACATATCCAGATCTCGATAAATCATCAAGAAAAGTGATGAAATAAAAAGTGACCCCTAACTAGAATGGGCAATGGTCCACATACATCATCGTGGGATCAATCAGAGAACTTTTTTGGCATTTAACCCTTTCCCGTAAAAGGGTTTGTTGGTCATTTTTCCTTGAGACAAGATTCACAATTACCATAAGACTCAAAGTCGAATGAGGTTAAGTAGTCTAACTTTCTTAACCTTGCAATTCTTTTCTCGATTGCATGATCAAGTCTACAATGCCACAAGTAAGTTGGGTTTTTATGATTACTAAGTTTGAGTCTTTTATTTTGTATATTAAGAACATTTTATCCAAAATGCAATAAATATAAACTTTCGATAAAGGACCATTTCCATAAATATCACCATTAAGTAAAAAATAACACATTGTTTGCAAAATAGAAGGAAAAACCTTCAATGTCTAACTTATGAATGAAAATAATGTTATGTAGTAATAGAAAGAACTAAAATGACAATCATTAAGTTCTCATCTAAAACCAAAGGGTAAGTCTAACACATAAGTCCCCACACGTTCAGTAGCAACTCTTTGCTACATTTCCACGTGTAAGACGATTTTACCTGGCTTAACTGTCCTAAGACACATGAGGCCCCTCACATTTGTACAAATGTGTGAGCCACATCTAGTATCTAATACACAACACTTAGCGCTATTAGTGAACATGGTTTCTTTAATAACAAACATATATGTTCTAGTGTCATAACACCCAAAGGCCTTCCATTCAAAGAACTGTAACCTTACATTCCTTCTTCCAAAGGTTTCTTCTACTTATAGTAGAGGCACACATCCTTGTTCACCGCTCCTTCTTTTGAACACCATCTTAGTGGTAGTGAAGTCAAAAGTCTTGAGCATGTACGGTTTAGGCATGGTCGTGATCCGCCTTATTCATATTGTAGTTCACAATGATGTTAGAATATGAATTCAGAGCGCATCGGAGGACAACATAAATAAAAATGTTGGTCTTTTTAGCTCAATGCCTAAATTACCAAGGTTCTCAATCGACCTATCATCTCAAGCACACGAGGTGAAAACTTCCTCCTTTTTTAACCCAAGATCCGGAAATGTATCTCTCACCACTTCATAAATCTTTAACGAGATTCAGACCAAAGAGATCCTTCAAATGCTTGAGCATCTCGAAGGATCCATTTTCTCATGTTGCCTTAAGCAACCGGAGTCATGCCGAGCAACATCACACATCAAGGCTTTGGGAAGCATCCTCTTAATGCTTTTTTTCCGAGTCGCTATGTCAAATGTAATGTTTCAAGAAACCAAAACATGTGGATAACAGGATTGGCGTGGTCCAACACGTGAGATTCCATCTTTTTTTTTTCCTTAGCACCAAACACACGCTTAGGTGCCACCCGTAAAATTCCCCTAGCCAATTTGTTTGTTTCCAAAACACATCTCAATGACTATTATACATTTCAACTACCCAAGAGAAATAAAATAAAACAGGAATTAAACACATAATTCCTATGATAAATATTCAGCAATCAAAATAAACATGGTCTTTTAAATTTATTATGTTCCATTATTTTTCACATACTCAACTAACTCATCGGAAGAGTAAGAATTTATATCTAATATAAATTCAGAATGGACTAGATCCAATTCTTATTATTACAATATCTTCTTTCGATCGATTACCATAATAATAAACCGTAGGTCTCTAAACTAATTGAAAAGACTGCAATTCCTAATTGATCAAACCTAGTTTAATCGGATGTCCCTTAACATTCGTTTACCTGCTTTGGCTGGTGAAACAAAGTTAAGTTGGTTTACAACTGTCAAGCGGTGACACTTTGCGTCCCTATAAAAGTCCCGTTAGATGTAGATCCAAGCAAAAGACTTTGGTCTTAAATACCCATTGGAACTAAATCTCCTGCTTATTTTTATTTCGATGGAAGACATCTTATCAAATTAATGAAAAAACTATATTTTAGTGAGGAACATTTTAAAGGTGGGGTATTAATTTATTAATCGAGATCCAACATGTTAATCTACATCACATTTGAGCAATAATTGGGCGCCGCCTACCCAAACATGACTTCATACAGACACATTTTATATGGGCGCCCGCTTACCCAAAACATATAATACGGTCCGACATATATCGGGCGCCACCACCCAAATAGTTATAAAGGCCTATGTACAAGTAATGTAATATTTAAAATATGTTAACCAAGTGGAATTTTAATAATTTATCAAAATTACATAAACAAAATTAAAATCCAATTTTAATTTCATTCAATCAATTAATTATTAAAATATAATTAATCCAATTAATTACTTTTTGGTCCAACCAATAATCCAATTATAAAATTAAATATTTTAGTTTTAGAGGGATCAGGTGCAAATTCCAAAATTGCACGGGAGGGACCGTCTCAAATCAAATATGCTAAACAACCCTCCTCGCATCACCGCCCAAATTCCACAGATCCAATCCGTAATTTTGGACAACCATCTCCAAATCCAAAACACCAAATCATCATTCGTCATTATCAATCCAATACATTCAAGATTTATTCTATGTTCATCCCATAGTTCTCAAAGATAGAATACTTATCCTCTAGCTTCGGCCATTTAAAAGATAGGATAGTATTCCAGTTGGAACAACACAAATCTTATACCCAAACACAAGTTAGGTTAAGTTTGTTATAGCAAGATTTCTGTCTAGGGTTTCTAGATCAGATTTTTGGGATTGGTTGAGTGAGAACTAGTGAAACATCTGTTGGTTGTACTGTGTTGGACTAACACAATAATCTAAGTCCAGCTTGGTTGTTGGTGCCCTCGCCGACAGGAAGAGTGGACGAGGACAAGTTGTCCTAACCACTATAAATTTGTGTGCCTTTATCTTGCTTTTACACTCATTTTGCACACTACTCTTGTTATCCGTGATGCATATTCTATACTGTGTTCGGGGATTAGCATCAAGTTACCGATCCGACGGCTTGACACTTTGTCATCCGATCTAAATCGATTGTTCAGAATCCTTATTTGTGTAAAACTAGTTTTCACACAAGTTAATCTAATCTTCCGCACCATCGCTAAACTAATAGAAGTTTAACTAATTTGTTTGACAAATCAAGAAGCCTGATATCACCCAAACCGATTCACACCGCACTCTATTCGGATTATTTGCTTAACACACCGAACCATTTAAATTTTTTTTCGAAGTCTATTCACCCTCCACTTAGACTTCCACCTCACTAAAACCCGCTCGACCTACAATCTCTAATATCTAATTGATCATGTATGTCACGCCACACTTAGCCATAAAGTCTAAGTTGACGCATCTACCGATGACTTAGATCCAATTATAATGAGAAGACGAGTAGTCTCTCTAAATCCACATTGAGGAATGAATCATATTCTTGGTTCAACTACCACGCACATACACTTTGTGATGAACCCAATCCATGCCATATCTACCCATAGACGGGTGCAAGCATCGGTCATGGTCAAAGTTCATCACCTCACACATGTCGCATGATTGACTCTCAAGTCAAAGGAGTATCGACGCTCCCACTAACCGAGACACCCGTAGAGACACATATTGTGGACTTACATCAAATGGTTTCTGGATGGTTATACCAATACCCTCTAAGGTATTTGCGCATCCATTATGAGATACCTAGTATCTCGTAGTAAGTGAGATCTGACTACACTCTCTAAGAGTATGATATAGATCGCACACCAATCTCCATTGCATCATCAATATCCCATTCTTGATGATCCTTGATCGGGGCTATTTGAGAATCATGCTTATGTCATCTGAGTTCTCACAACCTCAATGGCAATAATGACTCATGGGAAAACTTGTATGAATAAATGCAAACAATCAAACATAATATTCAAAAACAAGTGTATTGCCATACATTAATATTAAATGAACTATAATATTAAGTCAAACTGAATATTATCTAAGATTATGTCCTTATAATAGATTGTCTTTAGGACACTAAAACTAACAATCTCCCACTTGGACTAGAGTCAATCACCTACATGTCTATCCCCTAGACCATCAAATGTCTAGTGTGTACATGAACACTCAGTGTTTTGGTGAAATGATCTTCCAAATTAAATATGTGGGAATACATTTTAATTCCATTTCTCCTATCCTTATGATCTCTGGATCAAATGATAAGTCTAGGTACATGCTTGTTTCGCTTATTTATCTTGCCTTTTTTACAAGATTCGCACCAACGCTGTCTTAATATAACTTTATTAGACAACCGCACTTGAAACTACCCTAGTTCTCTCTTAAGAACTATAAAATCCAAATAACCTCCTCGAGGCTTCGACACAAAGAATGTACTCAACTTCGATTGTTGAATCAGGGTCATTTTGCTTGAACTATTCCTAACCGACCGCCTTTCATTATTGAGAATGAACGAACCTAACCGTGATTTGTAATCATCACAAATGGATTGGAAACTTGTTTCAAATTTAACCAACAACTACTACTAGTTTTGGCTGTCCACCATAGACAAGAAAGCATTCTTTAGTTTGTCTGAGATACTTCAGAATGGTCTTGACAAGAATCCAAAGGAGATCGATTCTCGCTGGTATCTACCAGTGATGTTGATAGCGTAGGCCACATTTGGCCTAGTGCAAGTCATGGCGACATGATTGACCCAATTGCATATGCATATGGGACATCTTTCATGTGCTTGATATCAGCTTCAACAGAAGTATAATCCTTCTTTGATAGCTTTATCCCACGATTTGCCGATAGAGATCCTCTCTTAGAGTTCTCCATCGCAAAACGCTTCAACACCTTGTCTACATAGGTGGACTTTGAGCCCCAACATCCTCTTAGATCTATCCATGTGGATCATAATCCCTAGGATGTAGTAGGCTTCACCAAGACCCTTCATCATGAAGGTCTTTAACAACCAATCTTTAGCGGACTGCATTAACGGGATATTATTTTCCAAAATCAATATGTCATCGACATAAACGATTATGAAAAAAATATTCTTCCCACCGCGTTTACGATAAACACAAGGATCTTTCGAGTTTCTGATGAAGTCAAAGGACTTGTTAGCTTCATCAAATCGGATATTCCAACTCCTAGAAACTTGCTTGAATCCATATATGGATTTCTTTAGCTTGCATACTAGATTAGAATTTGGCTTAGATATGAACCGTTCCGGTTGAGTCATAAACACATTCTCATTAATGTTTCCATTGAGGAAATCTGCTTTGATGTCCATCTGCCAAATCTCATAATCATAGTGTGCTGCTATCACAAGTAAAATTTGAATGGACTTGATCTTTGCAACTGATGAGAAGGTCTTGTCATAGTCAATGCCTTCGCATTGACTATAACCCTTCGCTACCAACCTAGCTTTGTAGGTTTGTACTTTGCCATTTGCATCAGTCTTACGCTTGAAGACCCATTTGCAACCTATGGGTCTAACCCCTTTAGGAAACTCAACCAAATCCCAGATTTGATTGGTGTACATCGAGTCCATCTCAAATTTCATAGCTTCATGCCACTTCCCTGAATCAATATCTGATATTGCTTTAGTGTAAGTATTAGGATCGTCCTTATCCAGTATGTCAACATTATCGAGTTCCTCAGAGAGGTAACAGTATCTACTAGGCAGATTACGATTCCTAATTGACTTATGGAGCTGTGGTTGTGCAGGCTGTACATTCTGATCGTGAAAATTTTGTGGTGCATCGATTTCATCAATGTCCGGAGAGTCCTCAAGAGCTACACTTTTAGATGCCTCTTGGGCGGACTTTGAACTATGTCGCCTTATTCAAAGCCCACTTGGAGGTTTTTGCACAGGCAAGCCACCTCCAATTACGCTCCCACTGGCTAAAAGACAATCACCTAGTGAAAGACTCCCACCGTGAAAGTTGTTGGATGCTCCCACTGATTCCTTGTCATGTTGCTTTGACAAGATATCGCCTTTGTTAATTTGTGGTTCTTGAATTTCTTCAAGTTCTATCACCAATTTACCTTGTTCCTTAAAGACATAGTTTTTTCGAGTAACTTGGTCCGCCTAGAAACAATCACCCGATTATTTCTTCTATAGAGATAGAAGTAATATCCTTTATTTTCCTTATGATATCCCACAAAGTAACTTTTTCACCTTTTGGATTCCAACTTTCGGTAAGCATCCTTTTCACAATCACGGGGCAACCCCATGTTTGATATGTGTAAAATTGGTTTTCGCCACACCATAGTTCATATGGTGTAAGCTCAACCGATTTAGATGGAATCCTATTCAGAATGTAAATTGGGGTTTGTAACGCATATCCCCATAAGAATGTCGAAAGAGAGGAAAAACTCATCATGGACCTTACCATGTCTAAAAGGATTAGGTTTCTCCTCTCGGACACACCATTTTGTTGGGGTTATACTTGAAAGTATGCTTTTTACTTTGTATAACCCGACTGAATTTCTTTTTTATTTACTGAAATAAATTATTAATCACTGTTGCATTAAATATGATTGAATGGTATATATATTTGTTGCAAACCTGTTCAATAAGTAAGTACGTGTTACATTTTAGTTAATATGGTGATACCAGGTCACAGAAGATCAAATTAACAGTTTCTTTTAATTAAGTACAAATTCACAATCCAGATGGAAATGAACAATCCATCATGAAAGGTTGAAGTGTAAGGCTCAGATTGACTTGTCTTGACCAAGAGATTACACTAGTGCATTATGATGCACTGAATAGGACCTACAGGAGGATAAATTCTTCGGAACGGAATATACAAGAATTAGACCTCAGTGGTTCATTATTTCTTAATCTCAGTCCCTTAAATAGGATCGTGTGAAATTAATAATTATTGCTTTGACTTATGATGGGAAGAGAATCAACGCGATTTGATACCTTATATCTTTGATAATATTATTAATTACATGACGATTGCTAAGATTTAATACGGAGAATCGTGTGCAAGCGTGGCTTGCTTGATTTGTTCCCTTGGTGGGCTCAGAATCTTTATCATACCAAATCTTGCAAGTGGAAATTTATTTTCGGTATGGATAACAATGTTGAGCTGTCTTTACTCCAAGGATAAAGATATTAATCAATATAAAGCCTGTTCAGTGGCTTAATTAATTAGTGGACTAAGATAATCTTAAACACGGGAAATAATGATCGGGAGCCATATTATTTTGAAGTCGTAATATGGGTTAAGATGGATAGTGCAATATTAATTTTATAGTGGAATAAATTAATATTAATGGGCTTGAATAATATTTTAGCTAAATATTAAAGTTTCATAGCCCAATGGAGGTCCAATCTTAATTCTTCTGAAGGCCCCTCAAATAGCCCAAACTAAAGTCCAATTAATGAAAAGGAGAAGAAAATATTTTTCCTATATTTCCTCATTAATTTTGAAAATAATGGGTAGGAAAGAGAAAGAGATTTTCTTGATTTTCTTGGAAAGATTTTATGGAATAAGTATTTTTGAGATACAAGTTTATCCCATAAATTCAAGAAAAGGAAAAAGATCTTATTCCTCCCCTATTGAAGTGAAATTTTGAAAATTATGGTACAAGAAAGGAGGAGAAGATTTTGTTGGGAGATTTTTTGGGAAATAGAATATTGGATATATTCAAGATTGTTTTTTTGAGGAAGAAGCAAGTAAATTTTCCAATGACCCCAACTAGGTCAAATTCCCCCCCCCCCCAATGCAATTTCAATTGTAGAATTGCTAGATCTATTTTGCAGGTATCCAATTGTCATGATATTTATTGTGTTTATTTATTCATGCGTATGAATGGTTTTAATTCGACTAGTTTGAATTTATTTTTCTCGTGAGAAATTCCACGAGTAGATTAGGCTATTTGATTTGTTCAATGTAATAGACTAGTTTAGATTTAAGGTGTATTATTTTTTTTCGTTATTTATTTATTAACCCGATCACATTTAAGATGGAAATGAGAAATTAAGATTTTAACCTAGAACCGTGATGCTGAGGCGGACGATGCCACAAGACGACGGGCACGGTGTACATGGCCACAGCGTGGGTCGGGTTCGACGGCATTGTGCAACTAGGTGGCACGCTTTAGAAGGCCACAAGACCGGCGCGCGAGCAATCGAGGCCGAGCGACGCGCTAATCTCGCATGGGCGCGAACCTCCTGTCGCGATGTCGAAAGTGATGGGGCGACGCAAGGTGTTTTGCAAAGACGGGACGGAGTTCGCCAAGTGGCCGTCGGATGTGGTGTGCATCCTGCCATGAAAGCCGCTTGAAGTGGTGCTTTAGACCTAAATTTTTTTATGAGACGAATGAGTGGGAGAAATTCAAGACGGCGTTTCTTCAAAGTCAAGCCAAGGAAAATCAAACCATGACCATTGGATAATTTGTGCCCAATATGTTTATTTTCTATTTTGCTTGAGTTATTGTTGTATTTTCTTATGCTTCATTTAATTTGTTTAAATGTGTTTGCATGAGAATTGCCCAACAAAAAATCTCAAATTCAAAAATTACTAATTATATTCTAAACAATTTATTCGGTTTTGAATCAAATTAATTTTGACCTCCATGATTTATTTAGTTGTGAAATCTTTTGGAGAAATTCCCCTAAGGGACGGCAAAAAGAAAGCTTTCACATGAATAAATTCTCAAAAGGATGATTGTGAATTATTATTAGTGGCTATTTATGACCTCCCAAGAGGCTCGATCAAAACGAAGTAGTAATTTTGTATTTAATCATGGTTATTACTTAGGTATAAAATTGATATGCATATACTTCGCTGAAGTCCCTGTCAATTTCATATTGGTCAAGTGGGAGCCAACTATTAATCTAGATATTAAAGGTTTATAATTGTTCTTGTTTGTAACCTGCTTGAATGTGATTTAAATGGTGACCCTTTCAAGAGGCTCATTTAAAACTGTTTTGAGATGTTGGTTGATGCATGTTCATATTTTTTTTGAGATTTCAATATGAATCATGTGATCGAATTATGTGATTTTCTTTGTGTTGATCCGGACATTAACACAAGATGTATGTTTATATTCAGTATCATCATGTCGCAACCTTTTAATCCACTGAAATATATGCTCAAAGAACATCAACTTACTGGTGAAAACTATGTAATTTGGAAAAGAAACATGAAATTTATCCTCACTGCACAACAACACCATTGGGTTCTTGGCGGATCCAAACCTGAGAAACTTACTGAAGGGCCATCAAATGCGGAGAGATCTTTGTATGAAATCTGGGAGCAGGCCAACGAATCAATGAAGTGCATAATCTTGACTTCATTGTCTGATGATTTAAGACACATTCATGAGGGTGTTGAGTCAGCTGCGGAAATCATGCAGAGTCTTGAGGAAATGTTTCTGACAGAAAACCGCATGACCAAAGAGTTTCATCATGATGGTGTGGCAAGGCTAAAGACGACGGAGGGAACACCTGTGAGGGATCATGTTCTCAAAGTCAGGCGCCATTTTGAAAAACTTGCTTACCTCGGTACTAAGTATTGGCGATGGGGCTCAAATCGAATTCTTGTTCCTAACTCTTCCAAGATGCTTTAATGAGGTCTATTGTAGTTTTGTGATGAGCGATCACATGTTTACTATGGATTCTCTACAAGAGTTTTTGGAGACAATAGAGAAACATTTGGGACAAGAGGACGAAGCTTCGGTGACTAAGAAACTTCTCTCAAGATCTAGGCCAGTGGAAGGCAAGATCATAGAGAAGAAGAACAGTCAGATCCAAAGTAGAACCCCTACTAAGAAAGGTAAAGGTAAGGCAGTCAGTTGGTTAAGAATCCAGAAGAAACCAAAGGGGAAGTGTTTCAACTGCGGTGAAAAAGGACACAGGAAATCGGCCTGTTCCAATCCCAAAAGGAATGGAAAGAAAGGTAATTCTCACGCACTAGTTGTTGAAACTTGTTTGGTAGCGCTATGCTACCCATTCGTGGGTAATGGATACGGGGCCCACAGATCATGTTTGTTTCACATTACAGAGGTTCAAGCGAACCCAACAACTTAGTGGAAGTGATATCCTCATCACGCTAGGCGATACTACGAGAGTGGCAACTGAAGCAGTGGGAGACGTGCACCTGTCTTTTGAAGACAGGAGTTTAATTTTAAGAGATGTTCTTTATGTTCCTGTTTTTCGCAAAAACCTTATTTCTGTTTCGAAACTATTTACTGATGGATATTCTATTCATTTTAGTAAACATGTTACTGTTTTTTATAACGATGGGGTTATCTGTCATGGAACTTTACAAAACAATCTCTATATTATTGACTGTGCACATCACTCACAGAATGCATCCTATAACACATCTACTATTTCAAGTAATAAAAGAAAATGTTTGACTGATGTGAACGAGATACTTTTTTGGCACCTAAGATTAGGTCATATTAACCCGAAAAGGATCCAAAGGTTGGTCCAAGATGGTTCATTGGAGTCCCTCCTGATTGAACCATTTCCAACTTGTGAATCATGGTTGGAGGGTAAAATGACCAAGAGGGCATATGGAGCCAAGGGGCTTAGAGCTAAAGAAGTGTTGGAGATCGTTCACACCGATGTGTGTGGTCCAATGTAAATTAAAGCTAGAGGTGGCTACGAGTATTTTGTTACGTTTATCGGTGATTACTCACGCTATGGGTACATTTTCCGAATGAAGCATAAATCTGAGACCTTTGATAAATTCAAAGAATTTAAGGCTCAAGTAGAGAATCATAAGGAAAAGAGTATCAAGTTTCTACGATCTGATCGTGGAGGCGAATACCTCAGCAATGAATTTTTGAACTACATGTCGGATGAAGGGATTGCATCCCAGTTGACTACACCAGGTACCCCTCAACAAAACGGGGTTGTAGAACGAAGAAACAGAACACTTTTAGAAATGGTAAGGTCAATGATGAGTTATGCGGATTTACCAAAATAGTTTTGGGTTATGCCTTGCAAACAACAACTTATATTCTAAACTTAGTGTCATCCAAATCGGTTCCCAAAACCCCTAGAGAATTGTGGACGGGGCGCAAGCCCAGCTTAGGACACATGAGGATCTAGGGGTGTCCGGCATGCGCATTGGATAAGGAAGCCGGTGAATTGGACGCACGTTTGGAATTAAGGTTGTTTATAGGGTATCCCGAGGGATCAAAGGGATGCATATTCTATGGTCCCGAAGATCAAAAGATGATAATTAGTACGCACTTTAGATTCTTGGAAGAAGACTATATGAATGATAAAAAGCCTAGAAGTGAGATTACCTTAGAAGAACTTAAGGGGCAATGGATGTACAAGTCGATATACCAAGCATCACACCTACACAAACAGAACCTCGTCGCAATGGGAGGGTTTTCCGACAACCCGAACGATTCTTGGGGATAGGAGAGTCCTCGAATTTGATCTCAGGAGAAGAATCAGACCCATGGTCTTACAACGAGGCGATCCAAGACAAGGATGTAAATTCTTGGCAAACTGCAATGGAAGCCGAGATGAGTTCGATGGATCACAATAAAGTATGGGAGCTAGTCGAACCACTTAATGGGGTAAAACCCATTGGATGCAAGTGGGTATACAAGAGAAAAAGGGGACCGGATGGAAAGGTTGAAACCTTTAAAGCAAGACTCGTAGCGAAAGGGTACACTCAGAAAGAAGGGATTAATTATGAGGAAACCTTTTCGCCCGTAGCCATTCTCAAGTCCATCCGCATTCTCTTGTCGATTGTTGCATACCTAGATTTTGAGATCTGGCAAATGGATGTCAAGACCGCTTTCCTTAATGGAAGTCTTGACGAAGAAATCTATATGCAACAACCCGAAGGCTTCATTGAAAAAGGCCAAAAGCATCTGGTTTGCAAGCTAAAGAAGTCCATTTATGGGCTAAAGCAAGCATCCCGTGCTTGGAATCAGTGTTTTGATCAAGTTATAAAATCCTACGGTTTTGACCAAAACAATTTCGAAAGTTGTGTTTATAAAAAGCGTGACGGAACTGCCTTGTTATTCTTGGTACTATACGTAAATGACATTCTACTCATCGAGAACAATGTAAAGGTGCTATCAGACGTAAGGGCATGGCTGTCAAAACAGTTTGATATGAAGGACTTAGAGAAGCCGGTCACGTCCTAGGGATCAAGATCACTCGAGATCGCAGGAAAAGAATGATCGGGCTTTTGTAAGCCTCATATATAGATACCATTTTGAAGCGATTCAGCATGCAAGATTCCAAGAAAGGCTTTGTGCCTTTCAGACACGGAATCCATCTATCCAAGGAGATGTGTCCCAAGACACAAAAGGAAATAGATGACATGAAAGGCATTCCTTATGCTTCGGCTGTAGGAAGCCTCATGTATGCAATGTTGTGCACGAGACCGGATATCTGCTTTGCCGTAGGCATGGTGGCAAGATATCAAAGTAACCCTGGGAAAGAGTATTGGACTGTAGTTAAAACATTCTGAAGTATCTGAAGAGGACACGGGACAAGGACACGGGACAGAATGTTAGTTTATCAATCAGACAGTCTAATCTCCATCAGTTATACGGACTCAGATTTCTAATCAGTCATGGACTCCAGAAAGTTAACCTCGGGTAGTGTGTTTTACATGGGGAGAGGAGCCATGGCATGGAGAAGCATTAAGAAGAAAGGCATCGCTGATTCTACCATGGAAGTTGAATATGTAGTTGCTTATGAAGCAGCGAAAGAATGGGGTTTGGCTCAAGAACTTCTTAGTGGACTTGGACGTTGTTCCGAATTTGCCCAGCACGATCACGGTTCACTGTGATAATGCCGGAGCAGTTGCAAATTCTAGGGAACCGAGAGCCCACAAGGCCATCAAACACATAGAAAGAAAATACCATCTTATACGATAAACCGTTAAGAGAGGAGACATAGAGGTTACAAAGATAGCGTCGGAAGACAACCTAGCAGATCCATTCACAAAGGGCCTGCCTTATAGTACATTCGAGAGACATGTGGAAGGAATGAGTGTCGCGTTGCCAATCAGCTTTGAGTATAAGTGGGAGAAATATTATTAGGTTCGTGTAGGCGACATTAGATTTCACATAGAACACGAGACATGTTGTAGTATACTTAAAAGTAGACTTTGAGTGTAAGTGGGAGATTGTTGGGGTTATACTGGAAAGTATGCATTTTACTTTATATAACCAGACTGAATTTCTTATTTATTTACTGAAATAAATTATTAATCATTGTTGTATTAAATATGATTGAATGTTATATATATTTGTTGCAAACCTGTTCAATAAGTAAGTACGTGTTACATTGTAGTTAATTTGGTGATACTAGATCACAGAAGATCAAATTAACAGTTCCTTGTAATTAAGTACAAATTCACAACCCAGATGAAAATGAACAATCCATCATGAAAGGTTGAAGTGTAAGGCTCAGATTGGCTTGTCTTGACCAAGAGATTACACTAGTGCATTATGATGCGCTGAATAGGACCTACAGGAGGATAAATTATTCGGAACTGAATATACAAGAATTAGACCTCAGTGGTTCGTTATTTCTTAATCTTTGTCCCTTAAATAGGATCGTGTGAAATTAATAATTATTGCTTTGACTTATGATTGGAAGAGAATCAACGCGATTCAATACCTTATATCTTGGGCAATATTATTAGTTACATGACGATTGCTTAGATTTAATACAGAGAATCGTGTGCAAGCGCGGCTTGCTTGATTTGTCCCCTTGGTGGGCTCAGAATCTTTATCATACCAAATCTTGCAAGTGGAAATTTATTTCCGGTATGGATAACAATGTTGAGCTGTCTTTACTCCAAGGATAAATATATTAATTAATATAAATCCTGTTCAGTGGCTTAATTAATTAGTGGACTATGATAATCTTAAACACGGGAAATAATGACCGGGAGCCATATTATTGTGAAGTCGTAATATGGGTTAAGATTGATAGTGCAATATTAATTTTATAGTGGAATAAATTAATATTAATGGGCTTGAATAATATTTTGGCTAAATATTAAAGTTTCATAGCCATTGGAGGTCCAATCTTAATTCTCCTAAAGGCCCCTCAAATAGCGCAAACTAAAGTCCAATTAATGAAAAGGAAAAGAAAATATTTTGCCTATATTTTCTCATTAATTTTGAAAATAATGGATACGAAAGAGAAAGAGATTTTTCTTGATTTTCTTGGAAAGATTTTATGGAATAAGTATTCTTGAGATACAAGTTTGTAGGTCCCGAACGGGTTTTAGTGAGGGTGGAAGTCTAGAGGGGAGGGGTGAATAGACTTCCAAAACTTTTTCGTGGATCAGGTGTGTAAGCAAGTAATCCCGATCAGAGTGCGGAGTGAATCAGTATGGACTGATATCCGACTTACTGATTTTTCAAGCAGATCAGTTCGGCGTCTATCAGTTAAACTGATGGTGCGGAAGATTAGTTAACCCGTGTGAAAATCAGTTTTACTCAAACAAAGATTCTGACCAATCTTGTTCAAATCAGATGACAAAAGTGTCAAACTAATCAGATCAGAAGCTTGATGTTAATCTGATCCAGGTACATAATATGCATGCAGATAACAAAGAGTAGTGTGCAGATAAGTGTAAAGCAAAGTAAAGGCACACAAATTTATAGTGGTTCGGACAACTTGTCCTACGTCCACTCTTCCCTATCAGCAGGGGCACCAACTTAACCAACTGGACTTAGTTTATTGTGTTAGTCCAACACAGTACAACCAACATATGTTTCACGAGTTCTCACTCAACCAATCCCAGAAATCAAATCTAGAAACCCTAGATTAAAATCTTTAACTTAACCTAACTTTTTTTTGGTATAAGATTTCTAATGTTCCAACTGGAATACTATCCTATCTTCTAAGTAGCCTAAAGCTAGAGGATAAGTATTCTATGCTAAGAACAATGGGATGAACTCTTACGAATAAATCTTCGATTTAGTGTTCTTCGTGCGGAAATTTGCTTGTGCTTGAGCTTGATGATAATTTTCATAACCTTACTATGAAGGTTTGATCCCATATTTATAGGCACGAAATCGAACTAGTCGTTGGAGAGCAATTAGAATTTCGGTCTATTTTAGGTAGCTTGCAGGCTTGATTTGACGTGCTCAGAAAGGCCATGCCATCTTCGTGCAATTTTGTCCTTTCTAGCCGTTTGGGCTGATACGCCATATCCTGCATAGTCAGATCCATACATACGTGTCGAATTCTTAGTGGCTAACAAGTACACTGAATCGGCCCCTTGTAAAGCCAGCAGTTTAGCATTCTTCTGGTCTGATGACAATCGTATGTCTTTGATAAGTAGATATGCTTATCATATTTATGACTTAGCTCCATCTGATTAGTATGCAACTGATCAATACACTCGAGTCTTCTGATAAGGTTGTCTTAGCTTCAACCTATCGACTCTGCTGATGTTCTTCTACAGGTCTTTTGTTCTTCGCTTCTGATCTCTGTTTATGATCTTCGCTGCTGATCTTCGTTTCTGATCTTCGTTTCTAATCAGAACCTATACATATTGAGTTCCCTCTCAATATGTGACCTAGTCTAGTACATCAGTTGTCTAACAAGTTCAGCTGGTCTCCTATCGTCATCAGTCGACTAACAGGTTCGACTGGTCCTACTACAACTATTTTGGAACTTCCATCAAAACTACAAATTTCCCAACAATTTCCCCTTTTTGATGGAACCAAAACATTAATCAGATAGGATGTTGAATATTAGTTAAACAAATAAGTAAGAGAGACAGTAAATTAGAAGACAATGAGAGTTTGTCTTAAGATCAGAAAAATAAAATATTTCATTAAGGATGATGTAGCAGTACAAGTACATAATGATAATATCCTATTCTGATCTTACATAGGTCTTCTGAAAAACTTTAATATCTATCTTCCATAGGAACAACACATAAGTCGAAAAGCCTGGCCTTTATTTCAACAACTTTGTCTCCATCAATAATGTCATCTTGGGCTAGGCATTTGCAGAGAGTTGCATGGAAGGCGATCTTGTCCAGTTTCCCATCTGGAGTCTTCTTGTAATCCATGACTTCAATCTCTGTCGCAATAGGTGTGCAGCTCAGCTTCTTTGCTTCTCTCATAACATTGTCATAGAATACCGAGTGTTTGTTACTCAACCAGTCTCTAAATATTTCATTCTTGTCTTCAGTGGTTGGAATAACTTTGTTGATGTATGCTGATATGTACCATTCACCATTGATCAGTTTCCACTGTTTGACCATATTCTTATCTAGTCGTACAATCGATCCACATCAAGATCCGCATTAGGCTCTACAAAGTGCGAACCTTCACCCGCCTCCAAAGAACTGTAGACCTTTCTTTCTTCTTCACTTGAAGTTTTGTCAAGGCGTGTTTCATCTTCTAGTTGCGCTTGTTTCTCCGATCAACCTTCTTCTGTTCAATACCTTTCTTCTTCTTCACGACTGGTTTCTTCCCTTTTCTGGTATGGTCATCAGATTCCGTAGAAGAAGAAATGACTTCGGCTTGTTCCAACTCGCAGCCTTTCTTTTTACATCTTTCTTCACGCGCTTTTTCTCAAGAGTTATTTGAATGCCGCCTACAAAGTTTTCTACTTGATTCACCGCCTCAACCTCAAAGATCCTTTCTTCTCTCCCTTTTTGGTTCCTCAAAAGAGCTTTCACCAAGACAAGATGAGGTTGCCAATCTGCGCTTTTAAGGTCATGTTGTAAATTCTGGAGGGCAGAAGACTCAATACTGGGATCAGGTTGAGCATGTTCAACAACTGCCAGCATAGACGTTTGTAATTTGTCCACTATGGAGCTGACTTTATCGAACAAATCCATCCAAATTTTGTCGCCAGATGAGCTTACCCTCTTGGTTGTAAAGATTTAAGTCATCTTGTGCCTTGCTCATCTTGGCCATTCGCTCATCCATCATCGTGGTGAATCGACGATTTCGCTTTTTCTATCTTCGCCATTTGGCCGAGTCATTTCCAAAGATTTTGTCCGCAGTAGTATCCCTAAGATCTTCACTCATACGCATACAAGTCTTGGATACATATTCCATTTCGGTTCTAATGGCGGTCTCAATTTGCTTGGGAATGAAAAAGCTAACATCATCCCTGAACATATTTGCCATGTTCGCACGGAATGTGTTCTTGATATACTTCATCAGATTCTCCTCAAATGATGGAGAAGTTTTGAGAATCTGCACGACCGACCGGCCGATGATGAGGGCCTTCGACCTCCATTTTCTCAAATTTTGGACCTCCAAAGAAATGATCTATGAAGTGCTTCTACCGACAGGCCTCAACCGACGGGTCTTTGTTGATCTCCCGCACCAACTTCATCGGCAAGATCTCCTTCGCACTGGTCCCTGCTCTTCCATAATTTTCATTTCTTTTGCCGTCTGTTCAGTATCAGCCATCTGCTCAAAAATTTCTTCAACCTGGATAGGTCCACCAGAGCTAATTTCCTCGTCAACCATCTTCATTTGTCGAATGGTAATGATCAGAGATCCACCATTTTGTGTGTGAGCTTCTTGCATTGGGGTATCTCGCATCCCCGTGATGTCTTGTGATCGCATCAACCACAACATCATCGATATTAAATCGGGAGCGCTTCAACTCTAGCTAACTTCCTCATTTGCAAATTTCATATTCCGTAAAACGGACGTATTCCTTTTTTTTGTTTAAGAACTGCTCCAAAATCTTCGATTTCTTCAACTGATGTCTCCGTGGGAGCACATCAAGAATTGCAGCTTTGGCATCCTGCTTGATTGACAATTTTCGATATCCGGCCCTCCAACATTTTCTCCAGCCTCCTTCTGATGATCTTTTCAGTAAAAGAGAGAACTTCTGGTTCTGGTTCAGAAGAGGATGATGGAGAGAATGATACAACCGTAAGTGGATCAGGATCAACCAATGGTGTACTGGAGGAGACAAAGAAGTTGAGAGGTGTTCATTGAGGCAGCAATTGAGCAAAGAATTTTTTGAGTAGCCTTCAAAACTCGACCAGCCTTCGGGAGCAATCACGAGTGGGATATTATCTTCGTAATCAGCTTTGTTCATCCACCAATTTCTCGCTTTTTCTTCTTTTCCTTTACTAAAGAATTGGAGCACTAGGTGTCGTTTTTGTTGTTTTTTCAAAATTGGTTGAGCCGGGTTCCTTCATAGAAAATCCTTTCTCCGGGTTTCCTTACAACAATTTTCCTCTTTCGCCGCTTGTCCCTTTCACAAGACTTTTTTGCCGGTTTAACAACAATCTCCTCATCATCATCAGCAAGTCCAAGAATTGGCTTATCGCTGATCAGCATCTTCTTGTGGGCAAGAACGTATGGGATCATTTCATCCTCACTCCATTCACGGTCCTTCATCATATCAATCAAAATTAAGGACACCTTGTGCATCATAGTGGTTTTCAGACCGAGGACAATCTTGCCTCCATCTTCCACAAACTTTAATGATTCCTCCAAAGAACCTCTCCTTCTTGAGATACTCGCCCGCTTGATCTTTGCTTGATCAATGATGGCAGACATAATCCAAGCCTTTTCTTGTGTGACTGCATCAAAGCTGTAAGTCATACTAGCAATCACCTTCTGTACAATGTCAAATAGAAGGCGGTATTTCCTTTTTAGCATAGGTTTCTTGAAACTCTTAGTGTGATGTGAATCGTCCGATCGGAGAAGGTGTTTGATGATAGCTATGTCTTCTTCGATCCCAGATGCATCAAAGCGAATCCCATCGGCCAAAGGCCTAGAGTTGAAATATTATGTGCAGATCTTCATCGGTAATTTCCAGATGCTCACCTTGCACCTCCGAATACAAAATGGCCTCATGGTCTCTCAAATTGTAAAGAAATTCGAGATAACCATCCAAGAGTATCGAATTGGCACTCGCCGAACAGTAGGTCTTTAGACCATTTCTTCTCAAAAGCTCTAAAATTTCCAGGGACTCGGAGTCTGTGGTGGTTCTAAAATCGACGCACCTTTCCTCTATCACTTCATCCGCAAAGTTCCGAAAAATTGGATCCTCCGGTTCCGGTAAGACTTGTGATGAAGAATGTGCAATTTCTACAACTTGCTTTGCCTTTGGTGCCATTTCTGCGAAAGAAAGATATTAGATTTGTAAATTTAAGAAAAAATTGTACAATACATTCTTAAGCAAAGGAAATGAAGCTCAAACCCTAAATTAATTACCAGTAGAAAGCAACAATTGAATTTGACAATAAAAATTTTGGTGAATTACTTTCGAATAGTAGTGAGAGAATATGAATGCAGCAGAGAAAATTTTGGGGTTTTTAGAAATTGTGAAAGTGATGAAGTGTTGTGAAGTGTTGGGGTTTTTTAATCGAGAGGGAAAAACACAATCATTTTCGAATGCGGAAATCAAAACGATGCCTACGTTTGATCAATGGTAGGAATGAGGCGGTTTTAAAAGGTTAAAATTGTGCGGTCAAGGAAAACATAGACCACAACTTTTGGATTTAAAAGTGTGTAATTAATGCATTTAATACATGGGCCTCGCGTCCGTATTTAATGAAGAGTCAATACGACGTCTTTTATATATTAATATATATGCAAGCGATACATAAATGACAACAGAAAATAGCAGAGAATCAGGAATACATATCTGATTGACTGATATTGTAATCAGTCAATTACCACATGTGTAGATTCCTGTGATCCTTTTCTGATTTCTGATGTGTCGATTTTTATCAGTTGAAGATCCCTCATTATTAGTTATTCCCTTTTCTGATCAGCTTACCTACTGATCAGTTACATACTGATCTCTCCTGATCAGATGATGTTCCCCCTTCATCTGATCTTTTTACTTGGTCAGTTTCTTAACCAACTAGTGTTGGAAATTAGACCACCAAAGTATTCTGGTGCGTCTTCTCCAAGATCCAGTAATCTTAACTCGTTGCACAATTCTCTAAATCTGACTTCAGCTAAGGGTTTGGTTAAGATATTAGCTCTTTGCTTATCAGTATGGATCTTTTCCATTCCGATGTTCTTCTTTTCTACATGGTCTCTTATGAAGTGATGTCTGATGTCCACATGCTTGCATCTCGTGTGCAGAACTGGGTTCTGAGTGATAGCAATTGCACTATTATCATCACGTAAAATAGGCACATTCAGTAGCTACAATGTTATAATCCTCACCACGACATGGCCAGAGCAGCTTGGGAGCAACAGCTTCTCGCGCATATATATTCGCTTTCAAGAGTAGATGTGGCAACAGATGTCTGCTTCTTAGAGAACCAAGAAACCAGTTTACTTTCCAAAAACTAACATGTTCCCGAGGTTGATATTCTATATGTCCTACAACCTCCATAATCAGAATCAGAGTACCCACTAAGCTCTAGATTATCATCTGCTGGATACCATAAACCAAGGTTTACAGTACCCTTCAAATACTTAAGAATTCTCTTAGCTACTTCCTGTGTGGCTTTGCTTTTGATTTGCCTCGAATCGCACATACACCCATCATGAAGGTTATATATCGGTCTCCGGGCAACAGTATAGTAGAGATCCAATCAAAGCCCTATACTCTTTCTGATTAGTTTTCTTACCACCTTCATCTAGATCCATTTTGAAAGAAGTCATCATTGGAATTTTGGCTTCCTTGCAATTCTGAACTCCATACTTCGCCAACAAATTCCTTGCAGGTACTTACCGGTAGATGAAGATCCCAGATGAGCTTGTTTGACTTGAAGATCTAGAAAGTAGCTCATTTGACCCATCATGGACATCTCAAATTTCCTTGCATCGCTTTTCATCAATTTCGTGATAGCTTTCGATTGGGAGAACCAAAGATTATATCGCCCACGAGAATCCAACCTTCGTAATATCTTCACCGCCTTCAATTTCAATAGTGTCCCATCAATCAAGCCCTTGGTAAAACCATTATCTATCAAGAATCGATAGTGTATCATACCATGCTCGGGAGCTATTTTAGTCCATAAAGAGCTTTTTCTTAAACGGTAGATTTGGTTGCTCATTTCAAAGCCAAAGTGGTTATTCAACATAAACTTCCTCGCCTAGTACCCGCTTAAGAATGCACTCTTTACATCCATCCGATACACAAGAACCCTATGAATAAAAGATAAGTTTTAAATAGCCGAACGGTTTCCATGCGAGCGATCGGGTGCAAAGGTTTCATCATAATCAATCCTTTCGACAGAATATCCTCGCAACAAGTCTTGCCTTATTTTTGGTTATCACATTATGCTCATCCTTCTTATTCTTGAAGACCTACTTAGTACCAATCACTTGATGAGTTGGTCTGTCTACAAGTTCCCAAACATGATTCCTTTCAAACTGCTGTAGTTCTTCTTGCATGGCTAGAATCCAGCTTGCATCTTGTAGAGCTTCTTCAACTGTAAGTGGTTCCTTCAAAGACAGATAACAACAATACATTGCACTTTCACCAATCTGATGTCTAATTTTGACTCTATCACATGGGTCTCCGATGATCAGGTCAGTTGGATGACTGGTTATCCAGGTCCTTCTTGCCTGATTATCATTTGTTTGGAGATCATCATCCTCTTCTGATAAAGATTCATCACTAGAGATTGGGAGAGGTACTTGAGTAAGATCCACTTGGCATGGACATATCTCCGCTAATGTTGGACTCATCATGTGTCAAGTCCGTCCGCCGTAACATCGTGTTCCCCGTAACTAGATGGTTCAGCTTTGTTATCGCCTCTACTGCATCAAATTTTCTTCATTGATTGTTTGTACGCGCTTTGGGGTCTCGATCGACCGGTGAATCTTCAAGGTCAAAGTTAGGAACATATACAAAGGACGATTTTGATCCTTTTTTTTGAGCCTTAATCGATCCATTTTTAGTGAACGGGTTTGTCGTGTACATCTTATTTTGAGGCGATTTTTCTTGATCGATGTTGACTCATCAAAGACCATGGGGGTGTTTCTTCCACAACTATGGTTCGCTTGTTGAAAACCCTAAATGCTTTGGTCGGGTTGAGGAATATCCAAGAATATACCTCATCCGACTTGGCATCGAAAGGTTCTCAATTGACTCTTCCCATTGTTGTGTATGAAGCAATTGCACCTTAACACATGAAAGTATGAACACGAGGTTTTCTCGCCCTTCCACAGCTCATAAGGTGTTTTGAAGTGAATCTTAGTCGAGAACATCCATTTTTCGTGCGGTGACATGCAAAGGTTGATAGCTTTTAAAACGGCTTTCAGGTTGCATGTTCGCCTAACAAAGCGTGAAGCTTTTTTATGTTCTATTTCTTCTTTTCGCTACGCCATTTGTTAGGTGTTCGAAACCGACGCCTCATGTCAGATACCAAACTCAGAGCAAAAAATCGATATGAATTGGTTCAATAATTCTGTACCTTTATCTGATCTAATTTTCACTATGCTGAGACCCTTCTCATTCTGAATCTTCTTGAGAAGTTTAGGTAACTTTGTCGAAGTTTCACTCTTCTTATACAAGAATACAACCAAGGTGAACTTGGAATAATCATCCACGACCACCAAAGTGTATTTGCGTCCACTAAAACTAAGAGGCATAACTGGTCCAAATAGATCCATATAGAGCAGTTGCAGTACTCTGCTGGATGGAGGCGAAGGTATCCCTTTGAATGAAGCTTTAACTTGTTTTTCCTTCTGACATGCGGCACATGTCTGATCCTTATAGAATACTTCATTCGGGAGACCTTCAACCAAGGACATCCTTGTTATCTTGTTAAGAGTTTTGAAGTTCAGATGACTCATTCTCTTGTGCTAGAGCCAACTGGAGCTCTTTGAACTCTTAACAATCAAGCATGCATTTCTTCGACAACTGTACCAATCACCAGTATAAATCGTTCCTTTTCTGGATCCAGTTAGTAGAATCTATTGAGTCTCTCGATTTTTGATTGTGCATTGATTTGAATCCGTTATCGCAGAACTGAGATACAGATAATAGGTTGTGCTTTAATCCATCAACGTATGAAACACCTGTAACCTGTACATCATCGTTCACTAAGGTTCCAACTCCTCTGGTAAAACCAGAGTTGTTATCCCCAAAGAGAACTCGTGGGCCTGGTTTTTCAATGTAGTTGCTGAGGAGGTGTTGGCTTCCAGTCATATGCCTTGAGCATCCACTATCGATGTACCAAATAGTTGCTCGTATACCTCCTTTATTGGCGGGCCCCACTCGTGTCATGAAAGCAGGATCGATTTTAGGTACCCAAAGAGAATAGGGTCCCGGGGGTTAGAAGATTTTCGGGATCCAAACAAATCTGACACCTTTGTTAAAAATAGAAGGCTTGATTTGTCTCCCATAAACATCTACATACTCATACGTCTCTTCATATGCAATCTGGTTAGTATGAGTATTAGTGTGAGTCTTGGATGAATTAGAAGACTTGGGATTTTTCATTGAAACTTGTCTTCTTTTTGATCCAAAGGGCTCAAAAAAGCAACATCCCTAGGTTTCTGATTGTAAGGGTAGGTACGACTGCTACCAGTAAAGGATTCATATCTTTTTGGCATAGATGGTCTTAGCAGTTTACCCTTACTTGCTTGTTAGGCAGCTTGGACTGAGTCGACTTCAGCTGAGACTGTCCCTTACGAGATGGTCCAAACTGAGGCCTACTCTGCTGATTCGGCTGAGGTCTCTTCAGAAGAACAATATTCTTCCGTTGATCCCTCGGATGATGTCAGGTCAGTTGGGGTCCATTTCTGTTCCCTTTTCGATCCCCAAGACTCGCCTTTCCGGTCACCGATCCTTTTTCCTTATCTGATACTGATTTGATTTTTTGTATATCTTGATTAGAAACTCGTTTGGTTACACTTTTTTGATGTGAACCAGACGGGGCTTTTGAGGATCCAGAAGGGTTCTCATACCCAATTCCTTTCTTATCAGTGACATACGAAAATAGTTGTTCAGATCTTGAACGGTCTTAGATGATTTCGTAAAAACCTCTATTTTCTTATGCAGACTGTCCTCATTGGTTTTCAGATTCTCATGCAGTCGGAAGAGTTCATCAAACTTAGCCTTAAGTTCCCCTGCTTGTTGTTGATTGAGAGCTGATTGTTCCTTAACCAGCTTTCCCGATCAAGAAGATCGACTTTTCGTAAACCCAATTCTCAGAGTCATCTTCGAATAAAGGTCACCGATTTTAGTTCAGCTGCTTTACTTGTCTCAATCTCGTTGATAAGCCGGGTGCTCTTAGCCCTTAGTTTATAGTTCTCAACTTCCACTCGTGTATAAGTATCTATTGTATTTGAGAGATCATCAAGCAACTGGTCATTATAGACCTGCAGGTTAACCTCTCCAGCAGACGTGCTCAGCACAACAGGTGTAGAACAGGAAACCACAGAAGGTTTAGAAATCACCTCAGATCGGGTCGGCCTCGCCATCGACAAATGTCATCATCAGATGAGAAGTTCATATCAACGACATCATTAGTAGTGGTAATCACCGTAAATCTTCAACAGATGAGTAAATGAGTCATCCAAGGCGATAAGAATCATCAATGCTAGATATGTCGGAACCATTTTTTTCTATCTCGAACCTTTGTTCTCTTCGTTTTCGCTTTTCTTTCTCTCCTTGGGGAGTCGCTCTGGGCAATCAAGATCAGAGTGACCGGTTTCGACAGTTGTAGCAAACCCTTGAATCTCCGTAACTTCCTCTCGTTGGGAGAATCATTTCTTTCAGTAGATCCGTCAGAGACTTTCCACCTTGTCATGAATCGTAACCTCCCCGCGATCCTCTCGTGATCATCTTTCCTTTCATCTCGGTGATCGCTTTTTTTTTATCTCTTCGTTGTCCCTATTATCTAACTAACGATATCTCTCTTGTGGATCGCCGAAGATCTCCGATCTCTTCCTCTCGCTTCTCCGGTAGTCATCGTAAAACTTTTCAGATTTGCCCATCTCAATATTTGTTCGCTCAAGTTTTCGTTAGTAGTTCAACTGCTCGCCCTGGCCGATGATGTTTCCAACGGGTTCAACAATTCGTTAATCGACATCAAGGTTCGAATGTAACAGATTTGGTAGAGTTAGCAATGCCTTTCAAGAGAAACATCATCCGATCCTTGTCCCTCTCAATCAGTCGAACTCATGGGCTTTCAAACCAAGATTAAGTCATTTTCGCTTCATGGTAGCATTATCTTGACAATCCTTAATCACGGCCACCTTGGTATCCCATTCTTGGTCACGATCCGAGAATCTTGTAGTTGATATCTTTGTTTAACATTACTCATCCTAGATCACGAGTCGGTTGACTCCTCGAGTGATCCTTCCATCAAATTGATCAACTATTTCATTCGGTAGAAGATTTTAAGTTTCTCAAATATCACCAAATAAATTTTGTAATCTGGCCGTCCTTAACTGCTCATTTCTTTGCAGATTTCAAAGAAGTTTATCCCATACCTCCTTAAATGCCTTCGTGTACTTCACTTTATCTCGTAATAGTAGCATCCATAGTTTTCATGATGAGATGTCTGGCAACAGTATCCAGATTGGAAAGCTTCCTCTCATCTGCATCCATCAGAGACGGACTCTTTCTGATCCTTGCTCCAGGTGGGTGATCTGGGTCACCTCCTTCAGTTGGATTTATGTGATAGATGTAGATAGGTCCAATCTCCAGAATTTCAGTCATTTTGTTGCTTATCACTCCCAGATGGTCTCTCATGTCGATGGACCAATCTGCATACTCATCAACTGAAAACATAGGTAAGTTATGATTCATTCCTGAAGTATTATCCATGTTTGTGAGTGGTTTTTGAAAATAATGAGTTTTAAAAATGGTTTTCAAAGATCAGTTCAAGTGACCACAAAGGTTCTTCCTCAAGAACCGATGATATTCAAAGCCAGTGGTCGGAAGAACCACTGCTCTGATACCACTTGTGTTTTCCCAACAACTTGTAGGTCCCGAACAAGTTTCAGTGAGGGTGGAAGTCTAGAGGGGAGGGGTGAATAGACTTCCAAAATTTTTTGTGGATCAGGTGTGATATGCAAGTATGCCCGATCGAGTAAGTGTGAATCAAGATGGATCGATATCCCGATTTATCGATTTGTATGAACCCGATCGGGCCAAGGCTCATCGCTTTAACTGATGGTGCGGAAGATTAGTTAACCTGTGTGAAAACCAGTTTTATTCAATCAAATTTCTGAAAAATCTGTTTTAGATCAGATGACTAAAGTGTCAAGCTGATCAGTTCAGTAGCTTGATGCTAATTTGAACCAGATTCAGAATATGCATGCAGATAACAAGTAGTGTGCAGATAAGTGCAAAGCAATGTAAAGGCACACTGATTTATAGTGGTTCTGACAACTTATCCTACGTCCACTCTTTCCTATCAGCAGGGGCACCAACTTAACCAACTGGACTTAGTTTAATGTGTTAGTCCAACACAGTTCAATCAACATATGTTTCACGAGTTCTCACTCAACCAATCCCAAAAATCAGATCTAGAAACCCTAGACTGAAATCTTGCTATAACAAACTTAACCTAACTTTTGTTTGGGTATAAGATTTGTAATGTTCCAACTGGAATACTATCCTATCTTCTAAGTAGCCTAAGGCTGGAGGATAAGTATTCTATGCTAAGAATGATAGGATGAACACTTAGAAAATTATGCTTCGATTTAGTGTTCTTCGTGCGGAAATTTGCTTGTTCTTGAGCTTGATGATAATTTTCGTAACCTTGCTATGAAGGTTAGATCCCATATATATAGACATGATTTTGAACTAGCCGTTGGAGAGCAATTCGAACATCAGTCTATTTTAGGTAGGTCTTTAGGCTTGACTTGACGTGCTTCAGGGATGGCATGGCCGAAAGCATGCAAGCTTGTCCTTTCTAGCCGTTTGACTCTGAAACACTTTCCTGCAAGTTGTCAGTGCTCTGTACGTGCGTTGTCGACTTCTTATTGGCTATCAAGTACACTTTGGTAAACTTTTGAATTAGCAACAAGATTGACATTCTTCTTGTTCCAACACTTGGCTCGCATTTCAGGTAGCAAAGTGAAGTAGTCACCGATGGAGTTGACACGCATCGCTTCGAACAGTTGATCCGCCTACACCGATTTAGGTCATCTGCTTGTAAGTTGCCTTAGTACAACTTACTGACCTTTCCTTTTGTCATCTGATGTAGGTCTTTTTCTCTTGATATCTTTCGCTTTGTTCCGCTTCTTCACTTATCGATCTTCAAAGATATCCGATCTTCAACTTATCCGATCTTCAAGACTTAACCTATACATATTGAAGTTCCCCTCAATATGTGACCTATCTGTTACATCACCGCCTATACATTTCACCGGTCATCTTATCTACTATCTAGATCATCACCTACCAATGGATCATCGATCGGGTTATCTATTTTGGAACTTCCATCGAAACTACAAATTTCCCAAATGTAAATATTAGAAATCCACAAAGGTGGTGGCAAAATTCTTTATTTTTCTCCTTTATTAAAATCGTCGTGGTGAATCCTTCCACCGGATTACGCTCGTGAACATGTGACATATTTGAAAGGCTCTTTTGGGTTGATCCATCGCCTCAACGCTTATTTCTTGAAGAAGTATGTAATCTCGTGAACTCCTAGATTCTCGTGATGCTTAGGATTTACGTGGATTACGGTAACGATGTTGCTTATTTGCTTGTTTAATTATTATGAATTGATTTAGTATTAATTCATTTTAGTAATTAATTGATTAATTTAAATATGTATTTAAAATCATCTCGAATAAATCCGGGCACCCCTAATTTCCCAACACGTTCATCTGAGGTGTTCCGGGAGGAGTCCATTGTGACTGGATTCCAAGTAACTTCAAGTAATCAATGAATTCATGGCTAAGGTATTCACCTCCTCGATCCGACGAGGATTCTTGATACTTTACCAAGTTACTTCTCTACTTCAAATTTTAAAACTTTTAATTTCTCAAAAGATTTGAATTTATGTTTCATAAGATACATGTATCCGTATCTTGAGAAATCATCAGTAAAAGTGATGAAGTATCCGAAGTGACCCCTAGCTAGAGTGGACAATGGTCCACAAACTGTTGGAATATAGAGGCACGTAAACACGTAATACATGCGCAGCAAAAAATTAAGTTCACCAACAACGAACAATTAATTGCATAATTAAATACGAGTAAACGTAATGTAATTCTTACAAAGAATTGCATAACGGATTCCTCAACTATGATATCCACGTAATAAATAAGTTTATTAACTCGCAAATCGCCAAATATTGAATCCCCGAGATGAATTTGCTAGGAAAATTCTAACTTAGAGATTTTATGGAGAATTATGAATTCATGTACTATGAATTTCCCAAGAGCTCATATATATGTGAGAGGATTAGCTTAAATCTCAAGCTAATATAATTAGGAAATAAAATCCCTAATCTTTATTTAAATAAATCTCTTAGATTTATTTCCCACATATAAATCTCTACGGATTTAAATTCCATATATGACAAATCTCTACAATTTGTTTCCATATATATTAAATCCTACAACAATATTCCAAATATTATTATTGGGAATTCTTATTTAATTAAATCCAATTTAATTAAATATTAATAATAATTAATATCAAATTAATCTATTATTAATTACTTCTCCATAATTAAATATTAAATCTAATTTAACATTTAATCAACCAACTTTAATCAGAAAGGAACTACTTGTTGTGTGACCCATAGGCCCTCATATATCGAAGCGATTAGTCAAACTAACGGCCTTAATTGAACCCTAGACAATAAATCGACATTCTCAATATATGAGGTACGCTACAGGAAATGTGCAACTACTCAGAATCGAAAACACGGGCTATTGCGATTTCCTCCTTTCATTCGTGAATACTCGATTAAGTCTTGAACATGATGAAGTGTCTATTCAAATAACTTAATCAATTTATTTCTAATCACTAATTGATCACTCGTGTCACACTTGGCCACAAAGTCCAAGTTGACGTGCATTGGCCAATAACTTTGATCCAATTGTGATGAGAAGATGAGTATTTCTCTAAATCCACTTTTTGAATGAATCCTTTTCGCTCATACCACCACGACATGCATTTTGTGATGAACCCAATCCAAGCCATAGCTACCCATGGAAGGGTGCAAACGCTTCGGTCATGGTCAAAGTTCATCACTCCACACATGTCGCGCGATTGACCTTAAGTCAAAAGGAGTATCGATCGCTCCCACTAACCGAGACACCAGAGACACATATAGTGGAATTACATCAAACGGTTTCTCGGATGGGTATACCAGTACCCTCTAAGGTATTTGTGCATCCATCATGAGATACCTAGTATCTCGTAGTAAGTGAGATCTCACTACACTCTCTAAGAGTATGATACAGATCGCACATCAATCTCCATTGCATCATCAATATCCCATTCTTGATGATCCTCGATTGGGGCTATTTGAGAATCATGCTTAGGTCATCTGAGTTCTCACTCACTCAATGACAGCAGTGACTCAAGGGAACACAGATAAGAACCAATGCAGACAATCAAACATAATATTCTAATAAGTGCAATGCCATACATTTAATATTAAACAAACAATAATATTAAATCAATACTGAATATTATCTGAGCATTATGTCCTTACAATGGATTGTCTCTAGGAAACTAACACTAACAATCTCTCACTTGAACTAGAGCCAATCACCTACATGTCTAACCCCTAGACCATCAAAATGTCTAGTGTGTACATGAACACTCAAAGCCTTAGTGAAAGGATCAGCCAGGTTATCCTCCGTGGGGACACGTTCTAACTCAATTTCTCCTATAGCAATTATCTCTCTTATCAAGTGATAACGCCTCGGTACATGCTTGTTTCTATTATCGATCTCGGTGCCTTAGCTTTTCAAGAACCGCACTGTTGTTGTCACAATATAATTTTATCGACCGCCGCACTTTCGGAACTACCCCTAGTTCACATAAGAACTATTTTATCCAGACAGCTTCTGCCGCAACAATGTACTCAGTTTCGGTTGTTGAGTCTGTGGTAGTCTCTTATTTGGAACTATTCCAACTAACCGCCCCACAATTGAGAACGTAAATATAGTCCGACTGTGACTTGTAATCATTATAGTTGAATTGGAAAATTGCATCAACATATCCAGTTGCAACTAGCTCTCGATCGTCTCCTCCGTGAGACCAAGAAGCAATCTTTGCACGTCTAAGGTACTTAAGAATGTTCTTGACAAAGAATCCAAATGAGGTTCACTTTCGGATTCTGGCCGGGTATCTACCAAATGGGTTAACATGGAAGGCCACATCCGGCCTTGTGCAAGTCATGGCGCACATGATGGAGCCAATTGCAGATGCATATGGTATATCCTTCATGCACCGGATATCGCCTTAAAGAGAAGGACAATCCTTCTTAGACGCCTTTTATCCCATGACATGCCGGTAGAGAACCTCTTAGAGTTCTCCATCGCAAATCGCTTTTAACACCTTATCTACGTAGGTTGATCGTGATGGCAAATTTCCCCAACATCCTCTTCGATCTATCCCTATGGATCTTGATCCCTAAGATGTAGTGCTTCACCAAGATCCTTTATCATGAAGGTCCTTGTTGGGAAATCAGAATTTAGTTTTGATGGAAGTTCCAAAATAGGTTGTAATAGACGGTCGGACTGTTAAATTCGATCGATGACTTAGAATCGATTAAGATGACCAAATTGAAATGTATAGATAGTCGATGTAAAGATAGGTCACATATTGAGGGGGGAACTCAATATGTATAGGTCGTCGAAGCATCGATGACCCGGATAAGGTCGATGATCAAGACTAAGTGCAAATCAAGACAAGAAGTCAAGATCGTGAAGACAAGAAGACATCAAGACTCAGATGAACTCAAGACTGAAGATAAACCTCAAGACTCGATGAACTCAAGACTCAAGAATAAACTCAAGACTCAAAGACGATGAATACACCGAGGCTCGTAGAGACACCAAGATCAAAAGACCAAGACCTACATTCAGCAGAGTCCGTGATATTGAAGCTAAGACAATGTGCATCCAAGACTCAACACGTAGATCGACGGTTACATTCGATCAAGTCATCTCACACTGTGACAATCAAAAAGATACACCGCACAAGACGAATCTTCTACAAAAAGAATATCAATCGTCTAACGGACAAATTCTGAAGTACCGCCTCGCGAAGCAAAGGAGAAAGCGACACATGCACAAAAAGAGCTGACATTGCGGGATATGATGTCAGAGACAAAAAACGGCGCTTAATGATGCTTACGGCCACGCAGATAACCCTGAGCACGCCACAATCATATCCTACAAATTTACCTAATATAGCCCAAATTCAAATTGTTATCTAACGCATTTTTTGATTTCGAGGTCTAAAAATGGGATCGATCTTCATTTTGAAGAATAGGGACCAACAAGGACCAACAGTGATTAACAAGGACCAACAAGTGAGAACGCAAGAACAAACACGAAGACATCGCAAAAGAAGCTAAAGCTACAGCAAAATCTCCATTCAAAGAACACTACATTTGAAGATTATTCTTAAAGTGTTCATCCCATTAGTTCTTAGCAAGAAATCCTATCCACTAGCATTTTGGCAACCTAAAAGCACCAGGATAGATTTCAGTTTGAACCTCAAACATTCTTTTACCCAAACGCAAGTTAGGTTAAGTTCAGAGAGTGCGAACTCATTAAACATCTCGGCTATCCTTTTAAGGATATAAGTCCCTCCGGGTTACGTTTGTAGAGTGGGAACTCGATAAATATCTCGGCCATCCTGAAAAGAATATAAGTCCCGTAGGTTAAGCTTGAGTGGGAACCGGTAAACATCTCGCCATCCCGAAAAGAATATAAGTCCCAGAGGTTAAGCTTGAGGGGAACTCGGTAAACATCTCGCCATCCCCGAAAAGGATATAAGTCCCGCAGTTAAGTTTGTAAGAGTGAGAACTCCAGTAAACATCTCGCCATCCCGAAAAAGGATATAAGTCCCGCAGTTAAAGTAGGTTAAGGTTCCCCGTGTTAAGGGAAGAGTGGACGAGGGATCGGGTTTTCGCTCGAAACCACTATAAAAAGTCATCTGTGCATTTACTTGCTTTCTTATTGCTTTTACACAAGTCACAACAACCGAAGTTTTAAACAAAGATACATATTCTAAGTTAAGCTCATCCGACCAAGCAATCGATCCGATCGATTGACACCTTAGTCAATCGGGTTGAAAAATCGACTTTTAATCGATTAATAAAACCGGTTTTTCACACGGTATAAACAAGCTCTTCCGCACCATTCGGGCTTAAACCGACAGATATCAAACCGATCTTCCCTCGTGCACTCAAGAAGATTGAACATCGGGCCTAAATCGATACACTCGCACTGACGGTAATCTACACAGTTCACACCGATCCAAGATTTAAAAGTTTTAGAAGTCTATTCACCCTCCCTCTAGACTTCCACCCTCACAAAACCCGTTCGGGGACCTACAAGTGGTATCAGAGCGTGTGGTTCTACTGCATCATCGGCTTTGAGTATCATCGATTCTTGAGGAAGAATCTTTGTGGTCATTTGAACAGATCTTGAAAAACTATTTTTAAAACTCATTCGTTTTCAAAATCACTCAGCATGGATAATACCTCTGGTATGTATCATGATTTGCCTAAGTTTACAATTGATGAGTATGCAGATTGGGCTATATATATGTGCAACCATCTAGGATCGATAAGCGGCAGAATGATGGAAGTCATTGAACGAGGACCCATCATCATATATCACGACAACCCAAAGCCAGCTTGGAGGAGATCCAGATTTTGCCACGGGAAGTCTTGTGCAAAAAAGCCCAGCCATGATGGATGCAGAGGAAAGAAAGCTGTATACTCTAGATACAATCGCCAGGCATATAATCATAAAGACGATGGACAAAGTCACCAAGGAGAAGATAAAGTATCTCAAAACCGCAAAAGCAATGTGGGATACTCTTGTTGAGATATGCGAAGGAAATGATCAGATCAAAGACAAATTACCATGTTCGAACCGGTGATGTTCGAAAAATTAAAGATGTTGTTTCAACGAGACCATCAACGAGCTCGATGGTAGGATCACCATGTCAAGAATAAGCTACGATAACTTGGCAGAGAGATGTCGATAAAGATATCAACTACAAGATCTTAAGATCTCTCACCAAGAATGGGACATGAAAGTCACCAGAATCAAGGATTGCCAAGACATTTCAAAGATGAAGCGAGTAGCTTGTTCCTAAGCCTTAAAGCTCACGAGTTCGACTTAATCGAAAGAGGACAAGCAGATGAAGATGAGACGCCTGTTGAAGCCTCAACGTCTAAATCAGTTGCATTTAAAGCAACCAACAGCAGATCGAAGGCCACTGAACCTGTTGGAAACATAATAAGTCAAGGTAATGCAGACGCTTCCGCTACCAGAAACTTGAAAGAACAAATACTCATTTTGGTAAGTATCGGAGATTCTACAAAGGACTATCAAAGAAACAGGAGGTCAACTGACAGATCACGAGAAAGAACCAGATCTGATGATCGAAGAGATCACAGAGAAGAAAAGAAAAGAGATGATCTGACAGATGAGAGAAGAGATAACAGATCTAACAGAAGGAGCTCGGGACATTATCGAAAGGAAAGTTACCGACAGATCCTATGCATAAAGTGACTCACACCGCAGAGGAAGTTCCGAGATCGAGGTTCATGCTTCAATCAGCGAGAAACCGTGTCACTACAAAGATCGATCGCCTCGACCGACTCCCGTGAGAAAGAGAAGTGAAACGGAACAAAAGAGAGCAACGCCTCAGAGATAGGAAAGTACTGGTCGCTGACACATCCGGAATTGATGATTCCTATCTGCCTTCTGAGGATTCTGGCTACTCATCTGTAGAAGACTTCTGTCTGATAAGCAATGATGTTAACTTTCACGAGCAAGAAGATCTGATATTCTCTTCAGATGACGATGAAGTCTGCATGATGGCCAAGGAGGACCAATCGAGGTAACCTCCAAACCTTCGCTTTTTTCAATTTCCACACCGCTATTATTAAGACACCGCCGGAGAGATTGACTTGCAGCTCTACCGAGCAATTGCTTGATGATCTTTTCCGATGCAAAAGAGACACTTATACCATAGTGGAAGCTAAAAATGACAAGCTAATGATCGTAAATAATCGCTTTTGTTAAAGAGAACGCCTCAAGAAAGCTACCGAAACGAAATCACTAAACCGCCGTAAGGTAATCGAGGAACTTAACATTTCGAAAGTTAAATCTTCGATCGGGAGAAGCAGATCAAAGATCAACTAGAATCAACAAAATGCAAAAAGTCGATAATTTCAAAATCCTTCAAGCTAAATTTGATGAGCTATTCGACTACATGAGAGTCTAAAATTCATCGAGGATAGTCTCGCGACAAGAAAATAGAGGTTTTCACGAAGTCATCTAAAACCGCTCAAGAAATGAACACCTATTTTTAACGCCGACTAACAAGAAGGAATTGGGTATGAGAACCCTTCTACATCCTCAAAAGCCCCGCTTAATTCACTTCGAAGGGTGTAATCAAACGAGTTCTCGATAAAGATACACTAAAAGCTAAACTTGTATCTCGATAAGGAAAAAGACTCGCTGAAAGTAAGGCGTGTGCCTAATCGTAAAGGGAACATAAATGAACCCTAAATCGATAAAGCATCACCGAGGAATCAATGTAAGAACCCGGTTCTTCCAAGAGATCTCAACTCGACAACAGATTAGGTATCGTAAGAGACAACCCAGAAGAAGGAAATCTAATCAAACCCAATCAAGGTCACCGCCTAATAAGCAAGCTTATAGGTAAACCGCAAAGACCACCTATGCCAAATAGATATGAATCTTTTGATGGTAGCAACAGACATACCCTTATAACCAGAGATCTAGGCTATCGTGACCGAGCCTAATCGATTAAAAGAAGACAAAATATAAAGAAAAATCCCAAGTCTTCTAAGTCAACCAAGGCTCACAATTTAATAATCATACTAATCGAAAGCATATAAAGAGATGTATGATTATGTTGATATGTATGGGAGACAAATCGGACCTTCTAATCTATCGATTTTCATAGAAGTGCTCGCTTTGTGTGGATCCCTAAATCCACCACTAACCCCCCAGACCCAATTCTAAAGGAGTACCTAAAGCCCGATTTGATTGCAGTGTTCGTGTGGACCCGCCAACAAAGGAGGTGCACAAGGAACTATCGGGTACATCGATAGTGGATGCTCAAGGCACATGACCGAAGCAAACATCTCCTTAGCTCTTACAAAGAACAAGAAGGCCCACGGTACTCTCTTCGGTGATGATAACTTTGGTTTTACCAAGGATTCGGAACCTTAGAGAATGATGATGTACAAGTAATCGAGTCTCAGATGTCGAAGGATTGAAGCACAATCTACTATCAAGATTATAATTCTGAGATAACGGATTCAGCGTTGAGTTCTCGAGCGACAAGTGTACGATAAGGAATCGAGCCACTCAACAAATCTTGCTAACTTGTTCAAGGAAAGGAACGATCTACACAGCAGATTGGAACAGTTGCCCAAACAATACATGCTTAATTGTTAAGAGTTCTAAAAGTAAAGATTAGCTCTGGCATAAAAGAATGAGTCATCTGAACTTCAAGACTCTCAACAAGATCGCTAGGATGTTTTTGGTTGAGGGACTTCCGAATGAGATATTCTCCAAAGATCAGACATGTGTCGCATGTCAGAAGGGAAAACAAGTTAAAGCCTCATTCAAGGGAATACCGACCAAAGATCCAAGAGAGTATCAGAACCGCTCCATATGGATCTATTCGGACCAGTTACACCAGTCAGTTTCAGTGGACACAAATATACTCTTGTAATCGTGGATGATTATTCCAAGTTTACTTCGGTTGTATTCTTATACAAGAAGAACGAGACAACGACTAAGATACCCGAGCTGCTCAAGAAGCTACAAAACGAGAAGGGTGTCAGCATAGTAAAAATCAGATCAGATAAAGGTACAGAGTTCCTGAATTTCTTTATTACTGATTTTTGCTCTGAGTTTGGTATATAGCATGAAACGTCAGCTGCAAGAACACCACAACAAAATGGAGTAGCAGAACGGAGAAACAAAACTCTCAAGGAAGCTGCTTGCACTATGTTAAATTTAACATGCTACACCAAGCCGTTTCAAGCGTATAATCATCACAAAGATGCCATACTCGTAATGATGTTCTCTGACTAAGAATCACTTCAAAACACCTTATGAACTGTTGAAGGAAAGAAACCTCGTATTTCATACTTCCATGTTTTTGGGTGCAAGTGTTTTATTCACAACAATGGGAAAGTCAGTTGAAGACTTTTGAGGCCAAGTCAGATGAGGGCATATTCTTAGGATATTCCTCATCCAAAGAAGGCTTTCGTGGTTTACAACAAAACTAACCCTAGTTGTGGAAGAAACAACCCATGTGGTCTTTGATGAGACATCCTCCTAACAAGAGAGAAAGTCGCTTTCGTAATAAGCCGCATCGGATCAACTGCTACTCCCGACACGTTAAAAATGAATCAGCTAAGCATCAAGGAGAAAGAACCTGAACACGTAACAGTGCACATCCCAGAACTTGATCTTACTGATTGAATAGGTCTATCAGACCCAAAGGTACGCACAACTATCAGTGAAATAAGCTCCTCGAGCTTGGTATGATAGACTCTCTCAGTTCTTGACAGACAGCGGGTTCACTAAAGGAACAGTGGACAGAACCTTATTCAGAATAGAAGATGAAGAAGATATTCTAATGGTTCAGATCTACGTGGACGACATCATCTTCAGATCTCCCAACAAGAAGCTGTGTGAGAAGTTCAGCAAGTTGATGCAAGGGAAGTTCGAGATGTCCATGATGGGTCAGATGAATTACTTTCTGGGTTTACAAGTCAAGTAGAGTACAGAAGGGATATTCATCTGCCAAGCAAAGTATATAAGGAATCTACTGGCAAAGTTTGGAGTTCAACATTGCAAGGAAGGCAGAATTCCCACGATGACCGGGTTCAAGATGGATCTAGACGAAGATGGTCAGAAAATGAATTAGAAGGAGTATAGAGCTCTAATTGGATCACTACTATATTTGACTGCCAGCACACCAAACATTACGTTTGCAGTAGGTGTATGTGCCAGATTTCAAGCAAATCCAATGCAAAGCCACCTAGACGCAGCTAAGCGGATTCTCAAGTATCTGAAGGGGACTGTAAATCTTGGTTTATTTTACCCATCAGATGACAATCTAGAGCTTAGTGGGTATTCTGATTCAGATTACGGAGGTTGCAGAATCGACAGGAAGTCAACCTCAGGTTCATGTCAGTTTTTGGGAAATAAACTGATCTCATGGTTTTCGAAGAAGCAGGACATCATTATGTACATCTACTATCGGGGCGTAATATATGGTCATGGGGAAGTTGTTGTTCCCAACCGCCCCCGCTAAGTCAAGAAATGAGGGATTACAACATTGTAGCTAAGAACGCATCTATATTCTCGTGACAAAGAATAGTGCTATTGCAATCACTCAGAATCTTGTTCTACATACAAGATGCAAGCATGTGGATGTCAGACACCATTTTATCAGAGATCATGTTGAAAAGAAGAATATCAGGATGGAAAAGATCCATACTGACAAGCAGAAAGCTGATATCTTAACCAAGCCGCTAGCTGAGATCATGTTCAGAGAGTTATGCAACGAGCTAGGGCTTCTGGATCTTGGAGAAAATGCACCAGATATGGTTGAAGGAATGATCTCCAGAACCGTTTGGTTAAAAGACTAACCAGGTTAAGTGGAATCAGTTGAGTTAGGAATCTCAATTGATCAGACGACCAGACGAGGAGCCGATCTGAAGTTCAGATAAGGAGCAGATCAGAAAGTCAGATAAGTAGCCGATCTGAAGTTCAGACAAAGGGCAGATCAGTTCAAGATATATCAAATTAAGGGGGAACTGATCAGATTGGAAGATTGCTTTATAAGTCGATTAAAGCTATAGTCAACAAGCAAATCAAGATTAAAGCTACAGATCACATAAGTCAGAAAAACAACACAGCAATGGAATAACAGAGTTTTTCATTGATAAAGACCCGGAGGTCAGATTTACAAGTTACAAGTGATATCACAAGCTACAAATGCTCAAGCTATCTTCAAGTGGTATTAGAAGTACAAGAAGACCCGGAGGTCAAACCATAAACCATCAGCCCTAAGACAACCCTAGGCAGGGAACGCGAGAGAGAGTTCAAGGTATGACGCTCTCATTTTCCCTCGATCCTAAGAAGGGGCGTCAGAGAGGCTTCAAGAATCCTGAGCCAATCTCAAAGCTTCGGAAGGAGGAGCAAGAGAGGCTTTGAAGGATGTCCAAGCCGGAAGCCCTCGGGACGTAAAAAATCAACAGACTTCCAAATGTTAAATGGGGCACAGTGCCAAAGGTTTGGTCACAAGGACCAAACAGACACTTGTGTCTCATGCAAAAATTGAGCTTGATATATGGAGATCAGCTGTTGACTTATGCAGACCATATACCAAACTCATGTTTTGTTTCAGACTAAGCCTGTTGATGCTAATTCATTCATCTCGATAGGCGCACAAGGTGCATACGGTTAGGAGAAGTGCCTTCTCATTTGCTTTAGCAGATCCGCCCAACGGTGGTAAAAAGCTTAGCATTGATCGATGTGAAATCTTAGATGACGATGAAAGCAAAGTGAAGAAACACATGTGGTTGATTTGGGAAGCTAAATTCATTGAAAAGGGCTAAAAGTTCCCACCGGAAGTTTCAATTTAAATAAGGAACTCATCGGAAAAGCATGAAGGATATGCTAAAGAAGATGAAATGGTTTATGTTGTGTTGTTTGCCTAACACCCCAGGCTATTTATAGAAGAAAATTAGGGGTATAAATGCAAATTTTATCTTCTCAGAAGATCTTAAGAGAAATTTGCATCGACAACGCTGCGTTAGGAACAAGCGGATAATGGTTGGATGAGTTAACGGTGTGATTAAATCAAAAGCGTATCTATGCCATTATTACGGAATGTCAAATCGCTACCGATTTGGGAATCGGCGACTTTGGACTCCAAGTAAAAAGTTTTGGCGGAGTTGACTTTAGTTAATGCAAGTTGTTTAGAAGAAGACTCAAGGATATAGAGTATCAGAAAAGAGGATCAGATAAGTGGCGAAGTGTTTGAAGCAAGAATATGATCAGATAAGTGAGATATTGTTGGGAAATGCATAAGACAACCATCAGATAAGTCAACAAAGTACCAGATCGATCATCGCGGGTAATCGATTGATTACAATATCAATCACCGACACGCCTCTTATTTATCTCTTTTTCAATACCTTATATAACGTTATTTAAATAAATGATTTATTTTACACTGTTCATGACGCATGCTCTGCAAAGCTTTTAATGCGGACTTGGGAAAATATTTTCAAAACATTTTATTTCGATTTTTCGAGTCCGGAAAATGAGAAGACTACTTTTCTCAATCGTGCGATCAAAATACCTTTTGGCCGACTAATCTCAAATAATCGATAAAAAAAAACACGGCACTTGAGTACTTTGGAAAGTTGTGCAAAAAGGTTTTCCCTCGCATTCTATAAAATCCAAATCTTTATCAGAAAACCGCTTTCCACTACTTCGTCTTCTCAAAGCTTTTAAAAGATCTTTTTTTTTAAATCCACAGAGAATTACCTTCGAAATTATTTGATTCTACTCTTCCGATTTCAAAATATTTTGAATTAATTACTGGTAATTTCCTGTTTTAATTAATTGTATGATCTCAATTTTCTCTATGGTACCTAGGTTTTCAAGTTGTGATTCTGTTCTTATTTGATCTAAATGCTTACTTGCTAAATTGATGTTGAAATTACTAGTTTGACTGAATTTATTGAAATATCTTACTCAAACTAAACATCAATTTGCATATTGTACAGAAATGGCACATCTTGTTTCACGACCGGGCCAAGGGAAAAAGTACTGCAACTTTGCATCGATGAAGAAAGACATCATTGATGAAAAGTACGTCGTCTTCAACATCACCTCAGATCCTAATCATTTGAAAATTCGAGTACCTTCGAGAGTGTAGATCGAACGATATTGCTCTACTTATCGTAACATCGCTCACACCCATGAAGCTCGGAGTTTTTTTTACAATGGCAGAGGGATGAAGACAATGATGTCGACCGATTTCTTCCGTTGGCGGAATGGAAGTTCGAGTGATTTAATGATGATCTACAGAGGATATTCGGCCTAACTCGAGGAAGCATCAATCCAGAGACCTACACGACTCATCAGAGGAGAAAAAGAGTTTCTTGAAGCCGAGCTGTTGAGACCAGCAAACAAGGAGAACACGACAAACGTCAAAGCCTCCTATCTCGAAAAGAAAGTATCGCCTTCTTCTTGAAATTGTTCGAAGGTGATCATGTGCTCAACTTACAGCCTTTGATGCGGTCACTTCATACAAAATAAGTGTCATGGTCGCATTAATCAAGAAGGCTTCGGACATCGATTGGTTGGGTATGGTCAAAACAAGATCGAGAAAAGACTCAAAGGAAGTTCGAAATGACCCAGAGCAATGAAGTGTGCTTATCTTCAAAGTGCTCATTCATACACAAAATATCTATCATTCTGCCGATAAGCCGCCATGTAATTATGAATGGAACGAGAATGGAGCCAAGATTTACCAAGCAAAGCACAAGGCCATATGGCAAGGATGAGTCCCTACCGACAAGCCGATGAGGATCCGAATTTTTATGTGCCCAAACCCAAGGGAGAAAAGAAAGGAAAAGATAAGGCAATCGTGATCGCCAAAAGTGCGGTGAAAAAAGTCGCTCAAGAGAAGAGGATGAAGAGGAAGGATCTCGCCAAGAAACCAGATGCTCACACGAACGCGAAGAAGAGAGTCTCATCTCCTCTCAAAATCGCTTCCAAGTTCTCGCCGCAAAGAAGCCAAAGAGAACAAAGGATCTGGCGCAAGTAGAATCGTAAGAGGAGATAAAAACCGCCTCCGAGCCAACTATCGAGAAGTAAGGAAGAGCCGATGATCGAAAGAAAGGAAGGAGAGAAATGGCCGAGGGATGTAAGTGGAGCAACCGAGGTAGAATCACCATCCGAATCTCGCCTCTTACCAAGATCTTCTAGAGAGCAAGATCGCCAACGCCCACTTCCAAATCACCATCACCCTCTCCTCAAAAATCATCACAACCATCCTCTCCCCACAAAACCTTCTCACCCTCACCCTCACCTATCAGAACATCATCTCCCACACCACCAATCAATGAACCCGTTCAGGAAATTGAACACCCTCAACACACTAAAAACGAACCCGAACTACAAACATCCCAATCCTCGATCCAAATCTCAAGAACCCGAGAGATCCGATTTAACGCAGTGTCCATCTCTCATAATCCCTTCAACACCGTAATAGTATTTTGCTTCACTCGCCCAGAGAGCCCCATCATAAGGATAATGAAGCAACAAATCAAAGAGTATCTGCTGGATCTATGCCCTGAATTGGATCAACATCCTGGCATCCAGCAACAGATAGAAGAAATAGTGTTCTGGAGGGATATAAGATTGAAGAGCATTGAAGAATTTATGATTCTAATGACAACTCTGGGATCAGATTTCTTTGTAAACTTGGAGTTGAAATGTCTACACAATCTTTTGGGATTGAACGCGGTCGTTGAATTGGCATCGACGATGATATCGATGGTCGATTCACGAAAGGTTCGGAATTACTGATAACAGGGAGGAAACTGTTCGACCTCCTACAAATCATGAGGGAGCTGCCGATGAACCAAGAATGGGTGCTACAGATGAGACCCAATTTGGTAAGGCTTCAACATCTGAACAGACTGCTACGATGAACTCTGATACCCTAGATCGTCACTCTTTAAGATTCAGATGGGATCCAGCCGCATTTGAAGACAAAATCGCGGCAGCCACAAAGCAGATCCGATGAAGCGGTTTGAAGATGAGCAAGTTTAAACTAGTTGACAAGGAACGAAGTCACACAGTTGGGATGCACAATGCCATCCTTGCTGATGTAATGCAACTAGTATATCCTCTTGCTGAGAAGCTCAAGCTCCAGTCTGACAAACTCACAGTTCAGACAGAGATGCTCAATCAGATACATGTACTTTTGGAGAGTGTCTGGGCATCCTTGGACAAGACCAACAACCACTTAGATATGGGTTGGAAACATTTTCTAGCTTCTACAGTAACGAGCAAGACAGAGATCGAAATCGCGCTCTCGATGCTTCTTCACGCCAAGATTTTTCGCCAATCGCTCAGATTACCTCTTGTTGTCGAGGAACTCAGAGAGGAGATCTCACGGCAATTAACAACTCCGAATCAAGAAGATGTCCAACCTCTTTGATGCAACCAAAAAGGGGGAAGGAAAAGAGTCTGGAAAAGAGTCTGGAGGAAAAGAGAATACAGAAAAACAGACTCAAGAAAAAGAGAAGGAAGAAAAACAGACTCGCATACGCTTGGTAAAATTTTCATCTCTACCAAAAAAACCATCAGATTCGACTTGCCGCCCACTCCATCTACCGATCTCGTTCTTCGAAATAAAAGAAACCGTGGAGCAACCACAAGAAAGAGATCGCCGAAAGGTAAAAGTGCTCTTTTCAGAGGTTACCGCCAGAGTCGATAAGATTGAAGACCTTTCTTCATTCGCTCGTAAAAAGAATGGAAATCGATGATCAAAGCTAAAAGCACGGAACTCGCTAAGAAATTAGTCAAGAGGATTTAACAAGATGAACCCGAAAGACTCTCGAGAAGGAAGAAAGGCAAAGGCAAGATGATGAAAGAAATCATGAAGATCGAGAGACAAGGCCGCTTATTCTCCACCAAAGCGATGACTCTGAACAAGTTCAAGAGCGCATAAGACCGAGAATAAGAGAGGCCGCAATCAAGAAGCAGAAGTTAGCAGAGGCAAAGGGACTGAACATCGCTTACATCCGAAGGAAAAGAAAGAACGAAGCTGCAGCAGAGGAGATTGCTTGGGAGAAGAATGCCCTTCCCAAGACCTGTTAAAGGCATCCTCTCGGTAATTACAAGATTTGCTTCGTAATGGGATCAAATCGAGGAGAATGGTTATGTGACGCCTACATCCCGAGAAGATTCCAATTCATCAAGATCGATCAAAAATGATGATGAATTCGAATCGCTAGAAACAAAGTATCCAGACTTCTACCGCATAAAGAATAGAAGAAGGCAAGATCATGTCACTAATACCAGAAGCTCCACCCTTTGAACCACTCCTTCCACCTTTGCGTCTAGACAACAAGCTAGATCCTGTTAAATTCAAGAATACCTACTATGGACTTGCTGAAAAAGGAGGAATCCATAGAAAAGAAAGAGTTGGACAAACTAATGCAAAGGATGTACAAGATGTTTGGCATCCCCAAAGAATCGCAAATGTTCAAGTACACCAAGAAGACAACTTGGAATCAGATGATAGGTACGCTTTTCACATATTCTACAACACGCACACCTATCTGAATAAAATTTTCCATCTCACCGATTCTAAGACAACATCTCATTGTTTTTCGAGGTATGTATTGTTTGCATCATCTACATTTCCATTCATGGTATCTGCTTTTTTCGATTAAGTTTGTTTAAGTGTTTTGGTTCCATCAAAAAAGGGAAAATTGTTGGGAAATCAGAATTTAGTTTTGATGGAAGTTCCAAACAAAGTTGTAATAGGACCAATCGGACTGTTAATGATCGATGACTTAGAATCGATTAAGATGACCAAATTGAAATGTATAGATAGTCGATGTAAAGATAGGTCACATATTGAGGGGGAACTCAATATGTATAGGTCGTCGAAGTATCGATGACCCAGATAAGGGTCGATGATCAAGACTAAGCGTAAATCGAAGACAAGAAGTCAAGATCGTGAAGACAAGAAGACATCAAGACTCGGATGAACTCAAGACTCAGATAAACTCAAGACTCGGATGAACTCAAGACTCCAATAAACTCAAGACTCGGATGAACCTAAAGACTCAGATAAACCTCAAGACTCAAGAATAAACTCAAGACTCAAGACGATCAATACACCGAGGCTCGAGACACCCAAGATCAAAAGACCAAGACCTACATTCAAAGCCAGAGTCTCGTGATATTGAAGCTAAGACAATGTGCATCCGAAGACTCAACAAGGTAGATCGATCGCCATTCGATCAAGTCACCACACCTGGTGACAATCAAAAAGATACACCGCATAAGATTTAATCTTCTACAAAAAGAATATCAATCGCCTAGCGGACAAATTTCAAGTGTTACCGCTGGGCCAAGGAGAAAGCGACACGTGCACAAAAAGAGCTGACATTGCGGACAAAAATGGCGCTAATGATGCCTACGGCCACGCCGATAATCAGAGCACGTCACAATCATATCCTACAGCCTACCTAATATAGCCCGAAATTCAAATTGCTATCCAACGGCTCTTTGTTTTTGAGGTCTACAAAATGGGATCGATCTTCATTTTGAAGAATAGGGACCAACAAGGACCAACAGTGATTAACAAGGACCAACAAGTGAGAACGCAAGAACAAACACGGAGACATCGCAAAAGAAGCTAAAGCTACAGCAAAATCTCCATTCAAAGAACACTACATTTGAAGATTATTCTTAGAGTGTTCATCCCATTAGTTCTTAGCAAGAAATCCTATCCACTAGCATTTTGGCTACCTAAAAGCACCAGGATAGATTTCCAGTTGGAACCCTCAAACATTCTTTACCCAAACGCAAGTTAGGTTAAGTCTGTAGAGTGCGAACTCATTAAACATCTCGGCTATCCTTTTTAAGGATATAAGTCCGCGGGTTACATTTTAGAGTGGGAATTCGAATAAACATCTCGCCATCCGAAAAAGAATATAAGTCCCGTGAGGTTGCTTTGAGTGGGAACTCGGTAAAACATCTCGCCATCCCGAAAAGGATATAAGTCCCGCATGTTAAGTTTGTAAGAGTGAGAACTCCCAGTAAACATCTCGCCATCCCGAAAAGGATATAAGTCCCGCAGTTAAAGTAGGTTAAGGTTCCCCGTGTTAAGGGAAGAGAGGGACGAGGGATGGGTTTCGTCTCGAACCACTATAAAAAGTCTTCGTGCATTTACTTGCTTTCTTATTGCTTTACACAAGTCACACAACCGAAGTTTTAAACATCATACATATTCTAAGTTAAGCTCAACAAGACTAAGCAATCGATCCGATCGATTGACACCTTAGTCAATCGTTGAAAAATCGACTTTTAATCGATTAATAAAACCGGTTTTTTCACACGGTAAAAACAAGCTTCCGCACCATTCGCTTAAACCGACAGATATCAAACCGACCGCCTCAGCACTCAAGAAGATTTAACATCGCCTAAACCGATACACTCACACTCGACGGGTAATCTGGCAGTTCACACCGATCCGCACGAAAAGTTTTAGAAGTCTATTCACCCCTCCCCTATAGACTTCCACCCTCACAAAACCCGTTTGGGACCTACAGTCCTTGATAGCCAATCTTTTACCGACAGCATAAGAGGAATGTTGTTTCCCATAATTAATATGTCATCGACATACACAACTATGAAAATAATATTTCTCCGACTGCATTTTACGATAAACGCATGGATCTTCCGAATTTCTGATGAAGTCAAACGATTTGACAGCTTCATCAAACCGGATATTCCAACTCCTAGAAGCTTGCTTCAGTCAAACTTTGGCTTAGACACAAAACCTTTCGGTTGAGTCATAAACACCTCCTTATCAATATTGTCATTGAGGAAGGCTGTTTTGACATCCATCTGCCAAATTTCATAGTCAAGATGTGCTGCTACCGCAAGTAAAATTCGGATGGACTTGATCTTGGCAACATGTGAGAAAGTCTCATCATAGTCAATGCCTTCGCATTGACTATAACCTTTACTACCAACCTAGCCATGTAGGTTTGTACCTTGCCGTTTGCATCAGTCTTACATTTGTAGACCCATCTGCAACCTATGGGTTTGACCCCTTTTGGTAATTCAACCAAGTCCCATACTTGATTTGTATACATCGAGTCCATCTCAGATTTGTGGCTTCATGCCACTTCTCTGAGTCAACATCTAATGTTGCCTCAGTGTATGTTCTGGGATCGTCTTTATCCGAGATCTCCACATCATCATGTTCCTCTATGAGGAAACCATAATATCTAGTGGGCGGATTACGAATCCTAGTAGACTTACGGAGTTGTAGTTTCTGATCGTGAAAATTTTATGGTGCATCGATTTCATCAATGTCTGGAGAATCCTCAAGAGCAACACTTTCAGATGCCTCTTAGGCGGGAGTTTGAACTATGTTGTTCTCATTCAGCCCACTTGGAGTTTGTTGCGAAGGCAATGCAACTCCAATTACGCTCCCACTGGCTGAAAGAGGATCACTAAGTGATAAACTTCCACCATGAGAGCTGCTAAATGCTCCCACTGATTCCTTGTCACATTTCTTTGACAAGATTTCAGTCTCTTGGTTATCCTGTGGTTCTTGAATTTCTTCAAGTTCTATCATCTTACGACCTTGTTCCTTAAAGACATAAGTCTTCTTCGAGGAACCTGGCCTGCCTAGAAATAATTACTGTTTATTTCTAAGGTAGATAGAAATAATATCCTCTAGTTTCCTTAGGATATCCCACAAGGTAACCCTTTTCACCTTTGGATTCCAACTTATCAGTGAGCATCTTTTTCACAATTACGGGGCAACCCCACGTTTTGATATGTGAGAAAGTTGGCTTCTTGCCACACTATAATTCATACGGTGTATGCTCAACCGATTTGGATGGAATCCTATTTAGAATGTAAATTGAGGTTTGTAACGTGTATCCCCATAAGAATGTCGGAAGAGAGGAAAAGCTCATCATGGACCTTACCATGTCCAACAGGGTTCGGTTTCTCCTCTCGGGCACTCCGTTCATTTGCGGTGTTCCGGGAGGAGTCCATTGTGACTGGATTCCATGCAACTTTAAATAATCCATAAATTCATGGCTAAGGTATTCACCTCCTCGATCCGATCGAAGAGTCTTGATACTGGTACCAAATTGCTTCTCTACTTCAGCTTTGAACTCTTTGAATTTCTCAAAAGATTCGGATTTGTGTTTCATAAGATACACATATCCATATCTTGAGAAATCGTCAGTAAAAGTGATGAAGTAGGAGAAGTGACCCCTAGCTGGAGTGGGCAATGGTCCACAGACATCACTGTGGATCAACTCTAGAACTTCTTTGGCACGAACCCCTTTCCCAGAAAATGGTTTGTTGGTCATTTTGCCCTTGAGACAGGATTCACAATTTCCATAAGACTCAATGTCAAATGGGGTTAAGTAGTTTAACTTCCTTAACCTTGCTATCCTATTCTCATTTGCATGACCAAGCCTACAATGCCACAATTAAGTTGGGTTTTCATGATTACTAAGTTTGAGTCGTTTGTTTTGTATATTAAGAATATTATGTCCACAATGCAACAAGTATAAACCCTTCGATAAAGGAGCATTTCCATAAACATCACCATTAAGCAAAAAATAACAATTATTGTTTGCAAAATGGAAGGAAAACCCTTCAATGTCTAACATAGGAATAGAAATAATGTTGCAAGTAATAGAAAGAATGAAATAACAATTATTCAGTTCAAGTCTAAAACCAGAGGGTAAGTCTAAAACATAAACACCAACACGTTCAGCAGCAACTCTTGCTCCATTCCCAACGTGTAGGGCGACTTCACCCGGCCTAACTGCCCTGCTATGCTTGAGACCCTACACATTAGTACAAATGTGTGAGCCACAACCGGTATCTAATACCCAGCAGTTAGTATCATTTGTGGACATGTTTATCTCAATAACAAAAATACATGTTCCAGTGGATGAGGCACCTTGTGCCTTCTTTTCAGCTACTAGAACCTTGCAGTCCTTCTTCCAATGCCCCTTCTGCTTGTAGTAGAGGCATACATCCTTGTCCACCCTCTCCTTCTTTTGAATTCCATCTTTGGGCTTAAGGAAGCTTGGCTTAGAGCCTTTCTTTGCCTTGCCCCTTCGCTTCTTCTTCCTTTCGGGGCAGAAGAAGTAGAGACACTCACCATGAGTACGGGCCTTTCCTTAGCAGTGGAAGACTCAAAAGTCTTTAGCATGTTATGCAGCTCGGGCATAGTCGATTCCGTCTTATTCATATTAAAGTTTACCACGAAACTCGAATATGAATCGGGAAGCGACTGAAGAATGACATAAACAACAACGTTGGTCTTGAGCTCAATGCCCAAACGTCCAAGTTTCTCGATTAGCCCAATCATCTTCAACACATGAGGAGAAATCTTCCCTCCCTCAGATAATCTGTTGGAATATAGAGGCACGTAAAACACGTAATCACACGCGTAGCAAAAATTAAAGTTCACCAACAACGAACAATTAATTGCATACAGATTACAATAATCATAACGAGAAATCTTACAGTAACTCGAGTGCAGATTTCTCTAATACGGTATCCACATAATCCCCAATTACAAACTTGCACGGATTTGCCAGCGTTGAATCCCGAGATAGATTTGTCAGGAAAATCCAAACTCTAGATCTTATGGAGAAAATATGAAGTAACGTTGTTTGTGAATTCCCAAGAGCTTGTATATATAGGGAGGTCCAGCTTAAATCTTAAGCTAGCCCAATTAGGGAAATAAAAACCCTAATCTTGAATTAAATTAGTTCCTTTTAATTTAATTCCCTAAATATAAATCTCTACGGATTGTTTCTAGGACACTAACACTAACAATCTTCCACTTGAACTAGAGTCAATCACCTACATGTCTAACCCCTAGAAAATTAAAATGTCTAGTGTGTACATGAACACTCAAAGCCTTGGTGAAAGAATCGGCCAGGTTATCCTCCGTGGGGACACGTTCCAACTCTATTTCTCATCTAGCGATTATCTCTCTTATCAAGTGATAACGCCTCGGTACATGCTTGTTTTTGTTATTGGATCTCGGTTCCTTAGCTTGCGCAACCACACCAGTATTGTCACAATACAACTTTATTGGACTACTGGCACTCGGAACTACCCCTAGTTCATTTAAGAACTGTTTTATCCAGACAGCTTCTTTGGCAGCTTCTGCCGCAGCAATGTACTCAGCTTCGCTTGTTGAGTCTGCGGTAGTCTCTTGCTTGGAACTTTTCCAACTAACCACCCCACCATTGAGAACGAAAACATAGCCCGATTGTAATCTGTAATCATCACAATCGGATTGGAAACTTACATCAGCATAGCCAGTTGCAACTAGCTTTGACTGTCCTCCGTAGACCAAGAAACAGTCTTTAGTACGTCGAAGTTACTTAAGAATGTTCTTGACAGCAATCCAGTGAGGTTCACCCGGATTCTGCTGGTATCTACCAGTGGTGCTAACACCGAAGGCCACATCTGGCCTTGTGCAAGTCATGGCGTACATGATGGAGCCAATTGCAGATGCATATGGTATATCCTTCATGCGCCGGATATCAGCTTCTGTAGAAGGACAATCCTTCTTAGACAGCTTTATCCCATGACATGCCGATAGAGAACCTCTCTTAGAGTTCTCCATCGCAAATCGCTTTAACACCTTATCTATGTAGGTTGACTGTGACAGTCCCAACATCTTCTTGGATCTATCTCTATGGATCTTGATCCCTAAGATGTAGCATGCCTCACCAAGGTCCTATTGAGATTATACTGGAAAGTATGTTTTTTACTTTGTATAATCAAAACTGAATTTCGGACTTATTTACTGAAATAAATTGTTTATCACTGATGCTTTAAATATCATTGAATGTTACATATATTTACTGCATAACTGTTCATTAAATAGTACGTGTTACATTGTAGTTAATTTAGTGATACCAGATCACAGAAGATTAAATTAACAGTCCCTTGTAACTAAAAGTACACCATTCACGACCTAGATGGAAATGAACAATCCATCATGAAAGGTTGAAGTGTAAGGCTCAGATTGGCTTATCTTGACCAAGAGATTACACTAGTGCATGACTGATGCACTGAATAGGACCTACAGGAGGACAAATTCTTCAGAACTGAACAAGGAAGAATTAGACCTCAGTGGTTCGTTATTTCTTAATCTTCGTTCCTTAAATAGGATCACGTGTGGTGGGTAATTATTGCTTTGACTTATCATGGGTAGAGAATCAACGAGATTCAATACTTTTTATCTTGGGCAATATTATTGGTCACATGTGATTGCTAAGATTTAATACGGAGAATCGTGTGCAAGTACGCTTGTTCGATTTGCCCCCTTGGGAGGTTCATAAGATTTATCATACCAAATCTTGCAAGTGAAATTAGTTTCCGATATGGATAATAATGTTGAATTGTTCCTTGACCAAGGACAAAAGATATTAATTAACGGAAAGCTATTTCAGTGGCTTGAATTAATTAATGGGCTATATAATCTTAAACACGGGAAATCATAACCGGGAGCCATATTGACTGTAATATGGGTTAAGATGGATAGTGCAATATTAATTATGTAGTGGGATTAATTAATATTTATGGGCTTGAATAATATTGTGGCTCAATATTGATAATTCAAGATCCATTGTCATTCAATCTTAATTCTCCTAAAGGCCCCCCGAGTAGCCCAACATATAGTCCAATAACCTAAAAAAAGGTGTTTAAAATAAAATAAATATTGTTGCTTATTTTTCCTCAATATTTTCAAATTTATGGATAAAAGGGAGAAAGATTTTCTTTTAATTTTGTTATGGAATGAAGATATGTATTCTTGGAATACAAGATTATCTCATTAAATTCAAGAAATCTCCCACTTGGTTATTCATGAAGATAATTTGAAATTTTGGAAATATAAAGGGCAAGAAAAGATTTTCTTGATTTTCTTGAAAAGATATTATGGAAGATATGTATTTCTTGAAATACAAGAATATCCCATAAATTCAAGAAGATCCAAATCTTGGAATCTTGCCTATTATTTTCGAAAATATCCCATAACAAAGAGTGGGTGGGATTTTGTGGAATATTATAATTATGGGAAAAAGAATATAGGAGATATATTCAAGATTTCTTGGAGATCAAGAAAAGATTTTCCCACATTATTTTCTACCCAAAATTTCACCACCTATGCTCTATAAATAGGGATGACTCTTTTCATTCCAAAGTACAATTCCATGTGCCGAAAAATTAGTAAATCCACAAAGGTGGTGCAACATAATTTATTTTCCTTTTGTTAATTGTTCACAAGTGTCCTACCACCGGATAATTTAACAAGGATTAAGGGAATACTTGGGAAGTTCTTTTTGGTTAGTCTAATCACCTGCACCATTGTTGTCCCCAAGAGGTACGTTCACGTAAACTCATGAATTCGCGATGCGTAGGATTTACGTGAATTAATTATATGCATGATTTGTTGTTGGATTATTATTTGAATTAATATAGATTAATTCATGCTAGTAATAATTATAAGAATTAAAATTGTATTTAAATATTCACCCCGAATAGATCTGCAGGCAACTTATTCCCCAACAATTGGTATCGAGCCCACGGTTTGAGACTCGAGTTTTAAATTGTGATTTAATTCGCTGACATTAAATTTGAAATTGGATAGTAGAATTGCTAGATCTATTTTGCATGTATCCAATTGTCATGGAATTTAATGTGTTTATTTATGCATGCATATAAATTGTGGTTTTTAATTCGATTCGTTCGGATTCGTTTTTTGCCTCGCGGAGAAAATCCACGAAAGTAGATTAGGATTTTTTTTATTTGATCAATGTAATAGACTAGTCTAGATCTAGGTTTATTTATTTTTGTAAATAAATTGTAACCGGATCGGAAACGAGGACGGAGAGGAAGAATTAAAGGATAAAATCCAGAACCGGGCGTAGATGGCGTGCGTCGCGCGAAACGTGCCAAGGAGGCACGCCAGACGACGTGTGACGCCTTGCAGCATGGGGGCGCGGGGCGAGGCAAAGGGCCGAAAGGCGAGATCATCGCGCAAGACGCAAGGGGCGCAAGGCGACCGCAGACCGCGGAGCGAGTGCCGGGCGGACGGAGGCGAGCACGCGGGCGATGAGCTGGGACGCCGGCAGGGCGCCGGGTTCCACAGTGAGGCAAGGCCGGGCGAGCCCGCGATGTGCAGAATCTTGGGCACGCGTCGTCGCCGCCGAGGAATCGGCCGGGACCGCCGAGGCGGCGTCGCGAGGCACAGCGGCAAAGCTCGCCGAGGTGTGCCGAGGCTGACTTGGGCAAGTGGCCGGCTGAATGCGGGCGTGCATCCCGGCTGTGAGCTACTTGGCGTGGCATTTCGAGATGGAGTTCTTTTCGAGACGATCGAGTGGGAGAAATTCAAGACGGCGTTTCTTCAAAATCAAGCCAAGAAAAATCAAACCATGACAATTGGATAATTTGTGCCCAATATGTTTATTTTTCCGCTTTGCTTGATTTATTATTGTGTTATCTTATGCTTTATTTAATTTGTTTAAATGTGTTTGCAAGAGAGTTGCCCAATAAAAAATCTCACCGTCAAAAATTACTAAGTATGTTTAAATAATTAATTGACAATTTTATTTCGGATAATAAAATTGAATTAATTTTGACCTCCATGATTTATTTATTTGTGAATTCTTTTGGAGAAATTCCCCCCACGGGACAGTCAAAAGTTAGCTTTCACATGAATGAATTCCAAATGGATGATTATGGATTATTACTAGTGGCGACGATGACCCTCCCCACGAGGCTCGTTCAAAGCGAAATAATAATCTTGTATTTAATCATGGTTATTACTTAGGTATAAAATTGATATGCATATACTTCCCCGAAGTCCCTGTCAATTTTATATTGGTCAAGTGGGAGCCAACTATTAATCTGGATATTAAAGGTTTGTAACTGTTCTTGTTTGTAACCTGCTTGAATGTGTTTAAATAATGACCCACCCCATGTGGCTTATTTAAACTGTTTTGAGATGTTGGCTGATGCATGTTCATATTTTTTTTGAGATTTTAATATGATGCATGTGATCGAACCTTGTGATATACTTGTGCTTATGCATATAGTTATTTATTTCAGTTCAGCATGTCGTAACTTTTTAATCCGCTGTTAATATACTTAAAGTCAATATAATATGTATGGAAACTATATTGATTGGAAACGAAAAATTATAATTTTCCTAACTGCACAAAAGCACAAGTGGATTCTTGACACACCAAAATCAGATGAGCCAACTGACGAGTCAAAAATGCGGGACTCATCAGATCACCTTGCGAGAGATGTCATCGCTGAAAATGGTGGAGGGCAAACCCGTAAGGGATTACGTCCGCAAAATAGATGGCCCATCTGAATAAACTTGAGATTCTGAGTGCAGATTATAATCTGGAGACTCAGATGAATTTGGTATTTCACTCTCTGCCCAAAAAGTTTCTGAGCATTTTGACCTCGCTAGCTGATTTGTTGCAAGCTTTGGTCTCGGCAGAGATATTGATGGGGCACCAAACTCAAGCTTTAATGGCATGTGGTAAGTCTTCATTTTCTAGGCCAAGGGAAGGCAAGAAAAGGAAGAGGACCAAAAGCCATAAGCAATAAAACTCAACTGTTGCCAAGGGCAATGGTAAGATGAGGAATGCTTGTGGTGTCAAGGAAAATCCAAAGAGGAAGTGCTTAAGCTGCGGTGAAAGAGGACAATGGAGGTTTGCCTGTTCCAACCCCAAAAGGGACGGAAAGAAAGGTAATTCTCACGCACTAGTTGTTGAAACTTATTTAGCGGCGTATACTTCTCATTCGTGGGTGGTTGATACGAGATCCACTAATCATGTTTGCTTCACGGGTTCAAACTGATCCGGCAACTTATTGGGAGTGAGATCCTCATCACACTGGGCGATGTTACGAAAGTAGCAAATTATTACAATGCTACGTAAGTGGCAGATATTGCAATGCTACGATAGTAACAGTTATTGCAATACTACGCAAGTAGCAGATATTGCAATGCTACATGAGTAGTGGTTAAAGCAGTGGGAGAAGTGCACCTGTCTTTTAAAGATGAAATTTTTTTTGAGATTATCTTTATGTTCCTAGTTTTGGAAAGAATTCACTTTCAGTTTCTAAAATTTTGATTAAAGGACACTAAGTTTCTTCTAATAAGAATGACATCATTTCTTGAAATGATGAGTGTATCTATTATGGGACATTGGTCGAATAATCTCTATACAATTAACTGTGCACACGACTCACGAAATGCATCCTATAACACATCAACTATTTCCGACAAAAGAAAACATTCATCAGACATGAACGAGACACTTCTATGGCATCTGAGATTAGGTCATATAAATCCAAAGAGGATCCAAATGTTGGTCAAAGACGGTTCACTGGAGTTTCTCCAAGTTGAACCAATTTCAACCTGCGAATCATGTTTGGAGGGTAAATTGACCAAGAGGGCATATGGAGCCAAGGGGAATAGAGCCAAAGAAGTGTTAGAGATCGTTCACACAGATGTATGTGGTCCAATGTCAACCAAAGCGAGAGGAGGTTATGAGTATTTTGTCACTTTTATTGATGATTACTCAAGGTACGGTTATATTTTCCTTATGAAGCATAAATCTGAGACCTTTGAGAAATTCAAAGAATTTAAGGCTCAAGCAGAGAATCATAGGGAAAAACGTATCAAGTCTCTACGATCCGATCATGGAGGCGAATACCTCAGCGATGAGTTTTTTAACTACTTATCTGATGAAGGGATTGTATCCCAGCTCACTGCACCCGGAACCCCTCAACAAAACGGGGTTGCAGAGCGAAGAAACAGAACTCTTTTGGAAATGGTTAGATCTATGATGAGTTATGCGGATCTACCCAAGTCGTTCTGGGGTCATGCCTTGGAAACAACAACCTACATTCTGAACTTGGTGCCATCCAAATCGGTTCCCAAAACTCCCAAAGAATTGTGGACCGGGCGCAAGCCTAGTTTGAGACAAATGAGAATTTGGGGGTGTCCAGCCTACGTGTTGGACAAGGAAGCCGGAAAATTGGATCCTCGATCAGAATTAAGGTTGTTTGTGGGATACCCCGAGGGAACAAAAGGGTGTATGTTTTATGGTCCTGAAGATCAAACGGTGGTAATAAGCACCCACTTTAGATTTTTGGAAGAAGACTATATGAACGAAAGAAGACCCAACTGGAACCTCGTCGTAGTGGGAGGGTTGTGAAACAGCCCGAGAGATTCATGGGAATAGGAGAGTCCTCGGACTTGATTCCCGGACAAGATCAATCTGACTCATGGACATATGACGAGGCAATCCAAGATAAGGATGCAGATTCTTTGTAAACAGCAATGAAAGCCGAAATGGGTTATATGTTTCATAACAGAGTGTGGGAGCTAGTCGAACCACTTAATAAGGTCAAACCCATTGGTTGCAAGTGGGTGCATAAGAGAAAAAGAGGACCGGACAGGAAGGTGGAAACCTTCAAAGCAAGACTAGTGGCGGAAGGTTATACTCAGAAAGAAGGGATCGATTATGAGGAAACTTTTTCGCTCGTAGCCATGCTTAAGTCCATCCGAATTATCTTATCGATTGTTGCGCATCTCGACTTTGAAATCTGGCAGATGGATGTCAAGATGCTTTTCCTTAACTAAGTCTTGATGAAGAGATCTATATGCAACAACCCCAAGGCTTCATTGAAAAAGGCCAAGAACACCTAGTTTGTAAGCTCATGAAGTCCATTTACGGACTCAAACAGGCATCCAGAGCTTGGAACCAATATTTTGATCATGTTATAAAGTCTTATGGGTTCGATCAAAATGAGTTCGGAAGTTGTGTGTACAAAAAAGCGGTCGGAATCGCATTGGTATTCTTAGTACTATACGTGACGCGACATTCGATCATCGGGAACGATGTAAAGATGTTATCGGGCGTAAGGGCATGACTTTCAAAAACAGTTTTGATATGAAGGACTTAGGGAAGCCGCACACATCCTTGGGATCAAGATCACTTTCGAGATCGCAAGAAAAGGATGATAGGCTTATCGCAAGCTTCATACATAGACAACTTTGTCTTGAAACGATTCAAAGATGCAAGATTCCAAGAAAGGCTTCAGACCTTTCGGACATGGAATCCATCTATCCAAGAAAATGTGTCCTAAGACTAAAAAAAAGGAGATAGATGACATGAGAGGCATTCCTTATGCTTCTACCGTTGGAAGCCTTATGTATGCAATTGTGTATGGTAAATTTGGATATCGCTTTACCATTGGCATGGTGGCAAGATATCAAAGTAACCCGGGAAAGAACATTGAGCGGCGATTAAAAACATTCGGCGTATCCAAAAAGAACTCGGGATAGAATGTTGATTTATCATCGATAGTCCAATCCCCATCGGCCACGCGGACTCGGATTTCCAATCGGACATAGACTCGAAAAATCTACCTCCATTAGTGTGTTTTGCATGGGGAGGAGCCATGACATGGAGAAGCGTCAGCGTAAAATGCGCCGCAGATTCTACCATGGAAGTTTAATATGTAGCTGGCGAGGTAGCGAAAAGAAGCGGTTTGGCTCAAGAACTTCCTAGTGGACTTGAATGTGGTTCGAATTTACCCAAAGCAGAGAATCATCATTTTATTGTGACAATGCGGAGCGATTTGCAAAATTCAAGGAACCACGAGCCCACAAAGCCGAAAAAACACATTGAAAGGAAATACCATCTTATACGAGATATCGTTAAGAGAGGAGATATAGATGTGGCAAAGATAGCGTCGGAAGAAAACCTAGTAGATCCATTCACAAAGGGTGCGCCTCTGAATACATTCGAGAGACATGTGGAAGGAATGGGTGTCAAGACGGCCGCTAATATGCTTTGAGTATAAGTGGGAGAAATTATTAGGTTCGTAGGTGACATTAGATGTCACTTAATTAGAACTACACGAGACATGTTGTAGTATACTTAAAAGCAGACTTTGAGTATAAGTGGGAGATTGTTGGGATTATATTGGAAAGTATGCTTTTTACTTTGTATAATCAAAACTGAATTTCGGACTTATTTACTGAAATAAATTGTTTATCACTGATGCTTTAAATATCATTGAATGTTACATATATTTCTTCGATAACTTGTTCATTAAATAAGACGTGTTACATTGTAGTTAATTTAGTGATACCGGATCACGTAAGATTAAATTCTTGGTCCCTTTGTAACTAAAAAAAGTACACCATTCACAACATAGATGGAAATGAACAATCCATCGTGAAAGGTTGAAGTGTAAGGCGGGTTGGCTTGTCTTGACCAAGAGATTACACTAGTGCATGACCGATGTAATCGAATAGGACCTCTGGGGAGGACAAATTCTTGTAAATCGAACAAGGAAGAATTAGACCTCAGTGGTTCGTTATTTCTTAATCTTCGTTCCTTAAATAGGATCACGTGTGGTGGGTAATTATTGCTTTGACTTATCATGGGTAGAGAATCAACGAGATTCAATACTTTTTATCTTGGACAATATTATTGGTCACATGTGATTGCTAAGATTTAATACGGAGAATCGTGTGCAAGTACGCTTGTTCGATTTGCCCCCTTGGGAGGTTCATAAGATTTATCATACCAAATCTTGCAAGTGAAATTAGTTTCCGATATGGATAATAATGTTGAACCGTTCCTTGACCAAGGACAAAAGATATTAATTAACGGAAAGCTATTTCAGTGGCTTGAATTAATTAATGGGCTAGATAATCTTAAACACGGGAAATCATAACCGGGAGCCATATTGACTGTAATATGGGTTAAGATGGATAGTGCAATATTAATTATGTAGTGGGATTAATTAATATTTATGGGCTTGAATAATATTGTGGCTCAATATTGATAATTCAAGATCCATTGGAAGGTCCAATCTTAATTCTCCTAAAGGCCCCCTGAGTAGCCCAACATATAGTCCAATAACCAAAAAAAAAGGTGTTTAAAATAAAATAAATATTGTTGCTTATTTTTCCTCAATATTTTGAAATTTATGGATAAAAGGGGAGAAAGATTTTCTTTGAATTTTGTTATGGAATGAAGATATGTATTCTTGGAATACAAGATTATCTCATTAAATTCAAGAAATCTCCCACTTGGTTATTCATGAAGATAATTTTTAAATTTTTGAAATATAAAAGGGCAAGAAAGATTTTCTTGATTTTCTTGAAAAGATATTATGGAAGATATGTATTTCTTGAAATACAAGAATATCTCATAAATTCAAGAAGATCCAAATCTTGGAATCTTGCCTATTATTTTTTAAAAATATCCAATAACAAAAAAGTAGGTGGGATTTTGTGGAATATTATAATTATGGGAAAAAGAATATAGGAGATATATTCAAGATTTCTTGGAGATCAAGAAAAGATTTTCCCACATTATTTTCTACCCAAAATTTCGACCACCTATGCTCTATAAATAGGGGATGACTCTTTCATTCCCAAGTACAATTCCATGTGCTGGAAAAATTAGTAAATCCACAAAGGTGGTGCAACATAATTTATTTTCGTTTTGTTAATTGTTCACAAGTGTCCTACCACCGGATAGTCGAACAAGGATTAAGGGAATACTTGGGAAGTTCTTTTGGTTAGTCTAATCAGCCAGACCATTGCCGTCCCAAGAGGTACGTTCATGTAATCTCGTAGAATTCCGCATGCGTAGGATTTACGTGAATTAATTATATGCATGATTTGTTGTTGGATTATTATTTGAATTAATATAGGATTAATTCATACTAGTAATAATTATAAGAATTAAATTTGTATTTAAATATTCACCCCGAGTAGATCTGTGCAACTTATTCCCCAACAGGTCCTTCATCATGATAGCCAATCTTTTACCGACTGCATGAGAGGGATATTGTTTCCCATATGTCATCGACATACACAACTATGAAGACAATATTTCTCCCACTGCGTTTACGATAAACGCATGGATCTTCCGAATTTCTGATGAAGTCAAATGATTTGACAGCTTCATCAAAACGGATATTCCAACTCCTAGAAGCTTGCTTTAGTCCATAAATGGACTGTTTAAGCTTACACACTAGGTTAGATTTTGGCTTAGATACAAAATCTTCCGATTGAGTCATAAACACCTCCTTATCAATGTTACCATTGAGGAAGGCTGTTTTGACATCCATCTGCCAAATTTCATAATCTAAGTGTGCAGCTACAGCGAGTAAAATTTGAATGGACCTGATCGTGGCAACAGGTGAGAAAGTCTCATCATAGTCAATGCCTTCGGGTTGACTATAACCTTTTGCTACCAACTTGGCCTTGTAGGTTTGTAACTTGCTGTTTGCATCGGTCTTACGCTTGTAGACCCATTTTCAACCTATGGGTTTTACCCCTTTCGGCAATTCAACCAAGTCCCAGACTTGATTTATGTACATCGAGTCCATCTCGGATTTCATAGCTTCATGCCATTTCTCTGAGTCAACATCTAATGTTGCCTCAGTGTAAGTTCAAGGATCGTCTTTATCCGGGATCTCCACATCATCATGTTCCTCTACGAGGAAATCATAATATCTAGTGGGTGGATTACGAATCCTAGTGGACTTATGGAGCTGTGATTGTGCAGGCTATACATTCTGATCGTGAAAATTTTGTGGTGCATCGATTTCATCAATGTCTGGAGAGTCCTCAAGAGCGACACTTTCAGATGCCTCTTGGGCGGGGGTTTGAACTATGTTGTTCTCATTCAGTCCACTTGGAGTTTGTTGCGAAGGCAATGCAACTCCAATTACGCTCCCACTGGCTGAAAGAGGATCACTAAGTGATAAACTTCCACCATGAGAGGTGTTAAATGCTCCCACTGATTCCTTGTCACATTTCTTTGACAAGATATCAGTCTCTTGGTCATCTTATGGTTCTTGAATTTCTTCAAGTTCTATCATCTTCCGTCCTTGTTCCCTAAAGACATAGTCTTCCTTGAGGAACCTTGCCTGCCTAGAAATAATTATCGTTTGTTTCTCAGGTAGATAGAAGTAAAATCCCCTTGTTTCCTTAGGATATCCCACAAGGTAACCCTTTTCACCTTTGGGTTCCAACTTATCAGTGAGAATCTTTTTCACAATTGCGGGGTAACCCCATGTTTTGATATGTGAGAAAGTTGGCTTCTTACCACACCATAATTCATATGGTGTATGCTCAACCGATTTGGATGAAATCCTATACAGAATGTAAATTGAGGTTTGTAACGCGTATCCCCATAAGAATGTCTGAAGAGAGGAAAAGCTCATCATTGACCTTACCATGTCTAACAAGGTTCGGTTTCTCCTCTCAGACACTCCGTTCATTTGCGGTGTTCCGGGAGGAGTCCATTGTGACTGGATTCCATGTAACTTTAAATAATCCATGAACTCATGGCTAAGGTATTCGCCTCCTCGATCCGATCGAAGAGTCTTAATACTCTTACCAAGTTACTTTTCTACTTCAGCTTTAAACTCCTTGAATTTCTCAAAAGATTCAGATTTGTGTTTCATAAGATACACGTATCCATATCTTGAGAAATCATTAGTAAAAGTGATGAAGTGGGTGAAGTGACCCCTAGCTAGAGTGGGCAATGGTCCACAGACGTCACTGTGGATTAACTCTAGAACTTCTTTGGCACGAATCCCTTTCCCAGAAAAGGGTTTGTTGGTCATCTTGCCCTTGAGATAGGATAAATCACAGAACAATCCACCGTACAGCGCCCGTGCGAGTCGCTGCCGCCGCTGGGCACGTGCGGGCGACTCACCATCGCAAGTACTCAAAACAACGCGCGCGGATCCGCGGGTTCATCGGTTTCGTCCGAGACGAGAATCGACGAGCCATAGATAATCCGATTTGGTGGAGCACCACCACAAATTGAGTCCAAATAGAGCACGGGTGTGTCGAGTCGCACGGGATCGACGACTACCGCCATGGGACGAAGCGAAACGGCGGCGTTCCACCACGAACCAAAGCGCATCAAAGCGCACCACCACGAGTCGTGGGTGCTCACAACCGAGGCGAAACAGATCAGGGGAAAACCATGGCGAATCGCGACTGCGGGCTTCGCAGTCGCGAATCCAATTTGCCGACTCGGCGGTGGGTTAGCGCGGAAGGCGCGAGCAGCGGCACGCGGCAGTTCACTCAAGCGCTGTCGTGGGTTACCCGAAGGCCGGGCTGTGATAGTAAAACGGGAGGAGCGGCGCCAGGGTTATTCCCAGAAAAACCATAGGGGATGAAGATGACGGGTTCGTGGAGAGCCAAAGGGGAACAAAGCAGAAAACCCCAAAATAATTCCAAGGGGTGCGGTCTGTTCTAAACAGACTTGCCCCTAGTTTTGATAAAAAAAACTTTATTTTAATTTTAAATCTAAACCAATACAATGCAATTACACAAGAGCCTGAGCTCTGATACCACTATTGGAATATAGAGGCACGTAAAACACGTAATCACATGCGCAGCGGAAATTAAAGTTCACCGACAACGAACAAATAATTGAATACAGATTACAATAATCATAACGAGAAATCTTACAAAGAACTTCGAAAAGTGATTTCTCTACTACAAGATCCACGTAATCCCCAATTCTGCATACATATGCGAATTTGCGGCGTTGAATCCAGGAGATAGATTTGCTAGGAAAATCCAAACTCTAGATCTTATGGAGAAAATATGAAGTAACGTTGTTTGTGAATTCCCAAGAGCTTGTATATATAGGGAGGTCCAGCTTAAATCTTAAGCTAGCCCAATTAGGGAAATAAAAACCCTAATCTTGAATTAAATTAATTCCTTTTAATTTAATTCCCTAAATATAAATCTCTACGGATTTAAATGCCTTATATGAAAATCTATACGATTTATTTCCATATACATTAAATCTTACAATTATATTCCAAATATAATTATTGGGAATTCTTATTTAATTAAATATTAATAATAATTAATTCCAAATTAAACTATTATTAATTTCTTCTCCATAAATTAAATATTAAATCCAATTTAACATTTAATCAACCAACTATAATCCGTAAAAGGGAACTACTTGTTGTGTGACCCATAGGCCATCATATACCGAGCGATTAGTCAAACTAACGGTCTTAATTGAACACTAGTCAATAAATCAAACATTCTCAATATATGAGGTACGTTGCGAGAAACATGCAACTACCTGTAACTGAAACGTGGGCAATTCCTTTTTCTTCCTTTCATTGACGAATACTCGATTAGTCTTGAACATGATGAAGTGTCTATTCATATAACTTAATCAATTTATCTCAAATCACTAATTGATCATTAGTGTCACACTTAATCACAAAGTCTAAGTTGACGTGCATTGGTCAATGACTTAGATCCAATTATGATGAGAAGATGAGTATTCTCTCTAAATCCACTTTGAGGAATGAATCCTTTTCTTGGCTCAACTACCACGCACATGCACTTCGTGATGAACTCAATCCAAGCCATATCTACCCATAGACGGGTGCAAGCGTCGGTCATGATCAAAGTTCATCATTCCACACATGTCGTGCGTATTGACATCAAGTCAAAGGAGTAACGCATTGCTCCCACTAACCGAGACACCCGTAGACACATATAGTGAAACTACATCAAACGGTTTCTCGGATGGGTATACCAATACCCTCTAAGGTATTTGTGCATCCATCATGAGATACCTAGTATCTCGTAGTAAGTGAGATCTTACTACACTCTCTAAGAGTATGATGCAGATCGCACACCAATCTCCATTGCATCATCAATATCCCATTCTTGATGATCCTTGATTGGGGCTATTTGAGAATCGTGCTTAAGTCATTTGAGTTCTCACACACTCAATGACAGAAGTGATTCATGGGAACACATATAAGAATAAATACAAACAATCAAACATAATATTCTAATGAGTGTAACGCCATACATTTTATATTAACCAAACAATGATATTAAACCAATACTGAATATTATCAGAGTATTATGTCCTTACAATGGATTGTCTCTAGGACACTAACACTAACATAATCGGCATCTAAACAGATCTCTCATCACTTCATAAATCTCGAAACGAGATTCAGAATTAAAAAGATCCTTCAGATGTTTAATCATCTTAAAGGGTAGTATCTTCTCATTCTGCCTTTGCAATTCGGGAGTCATCTCGAGTAGCATAACACACTGAGTCTGGGAAGCTTCCTCTTGATGCTTCTTTTGAGCTTTGGCGTCAAACACCTCATACTCTTCCATACCAGCCTCCGGGGTAACAGGGATTGGCGTGTCCAACACGTACTCAATCTTTTCTTGCCTAAGCACCAAACGCACGTTTTGGTGCCAGTCGAGAAAATTTGTCCCAGCCAATTTGTTCATTTCCAAAACGCTTCTCAGTGATAAGTTATTCATTTCAATAATCCTAGAGAAATAAAATAAAATGGGAATTAAGACACATAATTCCTATGATCAATATTCAGCAATCAAAATAAACATGGTCTTTCAAATTTATTTTGTCTCCATTATTTTCACATATTCAACGACCTCATCGGAAGAATACAAATTTATATATAATATTAATCATAATGGACTAGGATCCACATTCCTACTATCATAATATCTGCTTGGGCTGATTAATATGATAGCAGAACTGGTAGGTCTCCAAACCAGTTGTAAAAACTACAACTCCTAGTTGATTGAACTCAGTTCAATCGGATGCCCCTTGACTTTAGTTTCCCTGCTTGGGCTGGTGAAACAAAGTCAAGTTGATTTACAATCATCAAGCGGCGACTCTTTGTATCCCTATAAAAGTCCCGTTAGATGTAGATCCGAGCAAAAGACTTGGGCCTTAAATACTCATTGGAACGAAATCTCCAATTTACTTTTAATTTTGATGGAAGGCATCGTTCAATTTAATGAAAATTATATTTTAGTGAGGAACGTTTTATAGGCGGGGTATTAATTGCTTAATCGAGATCCAACATGTTAATCTACATCAGTATTTGAGCAATTATTGGGTGTCACCTACCCAAACATGATTTACACGGACTAACACTTATATGGGTGTCGTCTACCCAAAACAATTAATACAGTCCGACAATTATTGGGCATCGCCTACCCAAACAGTTATAATGCGGACGTAAAAAAAGTTAACAAAATATAAAACACTTTAATTATCGAGAATTAATAACTCGTTTAATTCTTAAACCAGATTTATAAAATCCAATTTTAAAAATAAGTTCAATAATTAAATTCAATATTAATATTTAGCTTTTAATTAATCCAATTAATTAAGTCCGTCATTAATCTAACTAATACGTTTTATTAAATTGATTAACCAAGTGAGATTTAATAATTCTTTTAAAACAAATTTAAAATCCAATTTTAAATTCAATTTTTAAAATTATTAACTTTCAATAATTAATCCAATTAATTAATCTTTAATCTGACCATAATTAATTTTCAAATTAATCTTTAATACTTTTAAAACGAATTATTATTTAATTATTCATTTGTCAATGGCTCATATGTAAATTTTAAAAATTACACGGAAGGGCCCTCATCTTTGCCCAATTTCCAAAACCGTGTTTGCGATAGGGTCATCCAAACCAAAGTCCAACAACTCATCAGTTCATCAGATTTATTCAAAAAATCCCAAAACTGTTCCAGTTATTAGGGTTTGTTCAGATTTTAATTCATCAGTTCCAAACCAATCAAAAATCCCCATCAAGCAATTCAATCAGCAAACAATCATAAATCGAAAGAGCCCCAACATCGAAAGCATCGAAACAAAAGGAGGCAAAAATGAAACAAGGATGTATAGTCGAATCAAATAGGTATGGGCGAGTTGCCACCGCCGCTAGGCGCATGCGGGCGACTCGCCACCCTCAGCGAAGAACCAGAAGGCGGCGCTTCGTGCCACGACGTGTTCGAAACAGGGGAGCGACGAAACGGGTCGACCCGGTGGCATGCCTACTCGGCCCAAACCCAATTTCAAGACGAGTCAAACCGAATCGAAACTAGACGGTGGCACGGCACGGCACACCTCCATCGATCGACACGACCTTAGTGCGCACGGTCGCGATTTCAACGCATCGTGACGGTGGTGTAATAAATCGGACGAAGAGCCAGGTGCGGCGGCGGAAATCGACGGCGAGCGAGTCGCGCCGATTTGGGACAAAGCGAATCAAATTCGCAATTTGCCATGGTGTCGCGGCTTTGCACAAACACCGCGAGTCACGGCGCGGTGGCCGCCGACTTCTAGCGGTGTCGCGGATGCCAGCGAACACCGAAAGTCGAGGGAACAGGACGGCGGAGCAACAGTGGCGGCAAAGCAAAAACTCATAAAACCCTAGATTTTCTCTATGGAGAAGATGAGCGCTCGTGACAAAATAAATACCAAGAGGAGTGTGCGGTTTTGTCAAACAAAAGGCAGACGCACCCGGTTTTGAAAAAAAAAATTAATCTTCAAAACCAATTTTAATGCAATTAAAAACAAAGAGCCTGATGCTCTGATACCACTGTTGGAATATAGAGGCACGTAAACACGTAATACATGCGCAGTGGAAAATTAAGTTCACCAACAATGAATAATTAATTGCATAATTAAATACGAGTAAACGTAAACATAATTCTTACAGCAATTCGTACACAGACTCCTCAACTATGGTATCCACGTAACAGTCGTTTACTAACTCGCACAGATCTGCCAACGTTGAATCCCCGAGATGAATTTGCTAGGAAAATTCTAACTTAGAGATTTTATGGAGAATTATGAATCCACGTATTATGAATTTTCCAAGAACTCATATATGTAGGAGAGGATTAGCTTAAATCTCAAGCTAATCTAATTAGGAAATAAAATTCATAATCTTTATTTAATTAAATCTCTTAGATTTATTTCCCACATATAAATCTCTACGGATTTAAATTCCATATATGACAAATCTCTACGATTTGTTTCCATATATATTAAATCCTACAATAATATTACAAATATTATTATTGAGAATTCTTATTTAATTAAATCCAATTTAGTTAAATATTAATAATAATTAATTCCAAATTAATCTATTATTAATTACTTCTCCATAAATTAAATATTAAATCTAATTTAACATTTAATCAACCAACTGTTGGGAATAGTTTGCACAGATCTATTCGGGATGAATATTTAAATACAAATTTAATTCTAACAATTATTACTAGCATGAATTAATCCTATATTAATTAAAATAATAATTCAACAACAAATCATGCATACAAGTTCGTCACATAAATCCTACGCATGCGGAAAAGCTAGGAGTTTAAGTGAACTAACCTCTTGGAGTGACAACCGTTGAGAAGATGGATCCCGTTCACACGAACACACCAAAAAGCTTTCCCAAGTATTCCCAAGTCCTTGCTCGTCAATCCGGTGGTAGGACACTCACGAACAATTAACAAAAAGGAAAAAATAAAAATTATGTTGCACCACCTTTGTGGATTTCTAATTTTCCAACACATGGAATTGCATTGGTGATGAAAAATTCATCCCCTATTTATAATACAAGGGGGGACAAAAATTTAGGGTTTATGGGAGATTGGGAAATTTCCTTGTATCTTCTTCAAGATACAATCTTGAATATATTCAATAGATTCTATTTCCCAAAATATCTCCCAAATAAAATCTTCCCTCCTTATGTTATGGAATTTTCGAAAATTCCTTTATGAATAGCCAAGTGGGAGATTTCTTGAATTTAATGAGATAATCTTGTATTCCAAGAATACTTATCTTCATTTCATAACAAAATTCAAAGAAAATTTTTCTCCATCTTTTATCCATAATTTTCGAAAATATGAAAAAATAGGCAACAATAATTTATTTTATTTTAAACATCTTTTTCAGTTATTGGACTTTATGTTTGGGCTACTTGGGGGGCCTTTAGGAAAATTAAGATTGGACCTTCCAATGGACTTTGAATTTTCAATATTGAGCCACAATATTATTCAAGCCCATAAATATTAATTAATCCCACTACATAATTAATATTGCACTATCCATCTTAACTCATATTACTGTTAATATGGCTCCCGGTTATTATTTCCCGTGTTTACATCTTTTTCCTTGGTTAAGGAACGACTCAACATTATTATCCACACCGGAAATTAATTCCACTTGCAAGATTTGGTATGATAAATCTTATGAGTCTCCCAAGGGGACAAATCAAACAAGACGTACTTGCACATGTTTCACCGTATTAAATCTTAGCAATCATCGTGTAACCAATATCATTGCCCAACATACAAGGTATTGAATCTCAATGATCCTCTTCCCATAATAAGTCAAAGCAACGACTATTGATTGCACACGATCCTATTTAAGGGACGGAGATTAAGAAATAATGAACCACTGAGGTCTAATTCTTCTATTTTCAGTGCTGAAGAATTTATCCTCCTGTAGGTCCCGTTTAGTGCATCATGATGCACTAGTGCAATATCTTGGTCAAGACAAGCCAATCTGAGCCTTACACCTCAACCTTTCGTGATGGTTTGTTCATTTCCATCTAGGTCGTGAATGTGTACTTTTAGTTACAAGGGACTGTTAATTTAATTTTCTGTGATCTGGTATCACTAAATTAACTACAATGTAACACATACTTCTTATTGAACATTATGCAGTAAATATATGTAACATTTGATGATATTTAAAGCATCAGTGATAAATAATTTATTTCAGTAAATAAGACAGAAAATCAGTGTGATTATACAAAGTAAAATCATACTTTCCAGTATAATCCCAACACTAACTATAATTAGTAAACAACTGTTACTTATTGTGTGACCCATAGGCCCTCATATATCGAGCGATTAGTCAAACTAACGGTCTTAATTGAACCCTAGTTAATAAATCAGACATTCTCAATATATGAGGTACGTTGCGAGGAAATGTGCAACTACCTGTAACTGAAAAATGGGCTATTGCGATTTCCTCCTTTCATTTGTGAATACTCGATTAAGTCTTGAACATGATGAAGTGTCTATTCAAATAACTTAATCAGTTTATCTTTAATCACTAATTGACACTCGTGTCACACTTGGCCACAAAGTCCAAGTTGACGTGCATTGGCCAATGACTTTGATCCAATTATGATGAGAAGATGAGTATTCTCTCTAAATCCACTTTGAGGAATGAATCCTTTTCTTGGCTCAACTGCCACGCCATGCATTTCGTGATGAACCCGATCCAAGCCATATCTACCCATGGAAGGGTGCAAGCGTCAGTCATGGTCAAAGTTCATCACTCCACACATGTTATGCGTATTGACCTCAAGTCAAAGGAGTATCGCATCGCTCCCACTAATCGAGACACCCGTAGACACATATAATGGAATTACATCAACGGTTTCTCGGATGGATATACCAATACCCTCTAAGGTATTTGTGCATCCATCATGAGATATCTAGTATCTCGTAGTAAGTGAGATCTCACTACACTCTTTAAGAGTATAATGCAGATCGCACACCAATCTCCATTGCATCATCAATATCTCATTCTTGATGATCCTCGATTGGGGCTATTTGAGAATCATGCTTAGGTCATCTGAGTTCTCACTCACTCAATGACAAAAGTGACTTAAGGGAACACAGATAGAACAAATGCAAACAATCAAACATAATATTCTAATAAGTGCAACGCCATACATTTAATATTAAATAAACAATAATATTAAATCAATATTGAATATTATTTGAGCATTATGTCCTTACAATGGATTTCTCTAGGACAATAACACTAACACAAACATCGTTGTAGATCAACTCTACAACTTTTTTGGCATGCACCCCTTTCCCAGAAAAGAGTCTGTTGATCATCTTGCACATGAGATAAGATTCACAATCTCTATAAGACTCACTGTTGAATGGGGTTAAGTAGTCTAACTTTCTTAACCTTGTAATTTTTTTCTCGTTTACATGATCAAGTTCTACAATGCCATAAGTAAGTCGGGTTTTCATGATTACTAAGTTTGAGTCTTTTATTTTGTATGTTAAGAACATCATATCCATAATGCAACAAATGCATGTTGCGAGTAATAGAAAGAACTAGATGAAAATCATTAAGTTCTAATCTAAAACCAAAGGGTAAGTCAACACATAAGTCCTCACACGTTCACTAGCAACTCTTGTTCCATTTTCACGTGTAAGACGACTTTACCCGGCCTAACTGCCCTAAGACACATGAGCCCATTCACATTCGTATAAATGTGTGAGCTACATCCGACATCTAATACCCAGCAGTTAGCGCTATTTGTGGATATGTCTATCTTACTAACAAACATACATGTTCTAGTGCCAGAAGCACCCAGTGCCTTCCTTTTAGCAACCAAAACCATACAATCCTTCTTCTAGTGCCCTCATCTGCTTACAGTAGAGGCACACATCCTTGTCTACCTGTTCTTTCCTTTTGAACACCATCTTAGTGATAGTGAACTCAAAAGTCCTAAGCACGTTGTGAAGTTCATGCATTGATCGCATCCGTCTTATTCATATTGTAGTTCACAATGAAGCTAGAATATGAATCTGGGAGCGACTGGAGGATAGCATAAATGAAAACATTGGTCTTTTAGCTCAATGCCTAAATTACCAAGTTTCTCGATTAGACCTATCATTAGCACATGAGGTGAAATCATCCCTTCTTTCGCTAACCGTTATCTGAATAGATCTCTCATCATTTCATAAAGCTCGGAATGAGATTCAGAATCAAAGAGAGCCTTCAGATTCTTGAGCATATAGAAGGGACCCATTTTCTCATATTGCCTATTGTTGGGAAATGAATTTTATAAAGGAGATTTTGATTAGATCCCAAAACTCCTGAGTATGCATGTTCAGGATAATCTTGATAGATAAGTCAGGATTCAGTTTTAGAAAGTTCAGGATGTTATCTGCACAATGTATAGTCAGCAGATATAGATCAGGATAGATTCGAAGACTCAAGAAGAAGTTTACGAAGAAACCGAAGTTTCAAAGATGAAATGAAGTTTCAAGAACTCGATATGAGATCGAAAAATCAAGACTCGGTGTGGAAATCGAGAATCAAGACTCGAAGATGAGACTCAAAGATATCTCTCAAGACTCGTAAAGATCAAGATATCAAGATCGAAGACGAAGGATCTTGAAGGCACAAGAATTATCAAGACTCAAGAATGTACTGAATGCTCAGTATATCCTGAATGTTCCGAGGCACTGAAGCTGAGGAATATAGCCGTTGGAATCCAGCTGACGTGGACCAATGAGAGGAAGACAACCAAACTGAAAAAAGTCGCAAAACTTTAAAGAATAATATGAATTTGAATGTGATTCTCTCCAACGGTAACATTCAAATTCACACTATAAATACAAGTTCTTCCTACATTATTACGTGTGGAAGTGCGAAGAAGATAACAATGATGCTACAGAGCTAAGAGAACATATACTCAAAGCATTCCCACCCTAGAACACAAGTCTGTAGATATACAAATATATTCAAAGAGTGTTCTAGAACCCAATCTAAGCAACCCACGATGTATCCTACGCTTAGAGAGATTTTCCCAACCTTAGCATTGAGGCTAAACAAATGTAAGGGAAGATCTCACCATAGTTGGAGACAACACCAAACCCAAACCCCATTCTCGTAAGAGATAACTAGTGGTGAAGTGAGGTAGTTGTTAGGCAATCCCGAGAGGGTGATAAGTCCAGTTTGAGTTAGTAAACTACAGAGGTAGTCAGAAAGCTCAAAGTAGAAAGTTTAGTAAACTACAGACGTAGTCAGAAAACCTTAGGAAGTGTTTGAAGGAATTTCCCTTGGAACAGGGAGAGTGGATGTAGGAGCTTGAGTCTCCGAACTACTATACATTGTTGTGTTGTTTACTGCTTTATGTTCTTATCTTGTCATATGCATTCGATCATAAGCAAAAACACAACACATGAGCTAGAAAGAGAAAAATCTGGAATCACCATTCCTTCACCCCTGTTTTTATATGCATCGCTTTTCATGTTTTGCTTCCGCACGCGCAAAATGGGTTTTTCCACTTGGGCCTAACAAGTGGTATCAGAGCAGGAGTTCAAAAGGTTCACTAATTTTAAAGTGACCACCTGAACTGATCTTTTTAAAGGAAAACCCGTTTCTTTAAAAATGCATATATTTTAATGTTTTGGCGTCCTTATTGGATATTTGAGTTTTGATGAACTATGTCAAAACATTATCAACTTGTGTTATTCAAGAAAATTTACAGATAACAAGTTGAGGGGGAACAAGATAACAAATTGAGGGGGAACTCACAGAGTTAGAAGTAGATGATCGAGATCAGACGAGGCTGCAGACGAGACTGATCGAGATCAGATGAGTAAGATGAGTTCTGGAGTCAACTGATGAGCTGTGCAAAATCAGAAGAGAAGAAAAGCTAAAGCCAGCAAATCAGAAGAGAAGGTTGCAAATCAGAAGATGGGCAAAAGAGACTGATCAAGATCAGACGTGATCGAGATCAGATATGATGATGAGCAGATGAGACTGATCAAGATCAGACGTGATCAAGATCAGATATGATAATCTGATATGCTAACCTGATATGAGGTACTTACCAGATACTATCTTGATATATTGATTTGAAGATGTGTTGATCTAATCAGTCGAGCTGATCAGATCAGGCAAAGAAGAAATCAGATAGCCTGTGTAAAAGTAATCTGAGACTCAGTAAGTCAAATTGATATGAGATTCAGTAAAGAAAACTGATCTGAGACTCAGTGAGTAAAAGTGACCTGAGGGTCAGAATGTCTGAAGTCATAAGAAACTGAACTCAGACAGCCTGAGTGTCCGTATGCCTGATCAGACAAGATCCGCTGAATCAAGAAACCTGAGACTCTGTATGTCACTGAAAACACTGAGAACTCAGATAGACCTGAGGCAAGGAGCCGAGCTGAAGTTTGCTGAAAACTGAAGACCAAGACTGAAGACTTGTAATTCTTTATGTTTTTGTCTTTACTTTTGATAAGTTCATTGTAATCTGTAACTGATATCATACAATCAATGAAACTTTATCTTTATGCTCAAAGAATAGTATGAATTTGAATGTGATTCTCTCCAACGGTAACATTCAAATTCACACTATAAATACAAGTTCTTCATACATTATTACGTGTGGAAGTGCGAAGAAGATAGCAATGATGCTACAGAGCTAAGAGAACATATACTCAAAGCATTCCCACCCTAGAACACAAGTCTGTAGATATACAAATATATTCAAAGAGTGTTCTAGAACCCAATCTAAGCAACCCACGATGTATCCTACGCTTAGAGAGATTTTCCCAACCTTAGCATTGAGGCTAAACAAATGTAAGGGAAGATCTCACCATAGTTGGAGACAACACCAAACCCAAACCCCATTCTCGTAAGAGATAACTAGTGGTGAAGTGAGGTAGTTGTTAGGCAATCCCGAGAGGGTGATAAGTCCAGTTTGAGTTAGTAAACTACAGAGGTAGTCAGAAAGCTCAAAGTAGAAAGGTTAGTAAACTACAGAGGTAGTCATAAAACCTTAGGAAGTGTTTGAAGGAATTTCCCTTGGAACAGGGAGAGTGGATGTAGGAGCTTGAGTCTCCGAACTACTATACATTGTTGTGTTGTTTACTGCTTTATGTTCTTATCTTGTCATATGCATTCGATCATAAGCAAAAACACAACACATGAGCTAGAAAGAGAAAAATCTGGAATCACCATTCCTTCACCCCTGTTTTTATATGCATCGCTTTTCATGTTTTGCTTCCGCACGCGCAAAATGGGTTTTTCCACTTGGGCCTAACAAGTGGTATCAGAGCAGGAGTTCAAAAGGTTCACTAATTTTAAAGTGACCACCCTGAACTGATCTTTTTAAAGGAAAACCCGTTTCTTTAAAAATGCATATATTTTAATGTTTTGGCGTCCTTATTGGATATTTGAGTTTTGATGAACTATGTCAAAACATTATCAACTTGTGTTATTCAAGAAAATTTACAGATAACAAGTTGAGGGGGAACAAGATAACAAATTGAGGGGGAACTCACAGAGTTAGAAGTAGATGATCGAGATCGACGAGGTCAAGAGATTTAGACCGATCGAGATCGATGAGTAAGATGAGTTTCGAGTCGGTGATGAGCCATGCAAAATCAGAAGAGAAGAAAAGCTAAAGCCAGCAAATCAGAAGAGAAGGTTGCAAATCAGAAGATGGGCAAAAGAGACTGATCAAGATCAGACGTGATCGAGATCAGATATGATGATGAGCAGATGAGACTGATCAAGATCAGATATGATGTCGATATGCTAACTCGAGCATGAGGTACTTACCAGATACTATCTTGATATATTGATTTGAAGATGTGTTGATCTAATCAGTCGAATTTGATCGGATCGTGCAAAAGAAGAAATCGAGATAGCTTTGTGTAAAAGTGTCGAGACTCGAAGAAGTCAAATTGATATGAGATTCAGTAAAGAAAACTGATCTGAGACTCAGTGAGTAAAAGTGACACGAGGGTCGTAATGTCGAAGTCATAAGAAATCGAACTCGAGACGGTCGAGTGTCCGAGATGATCGACGACAAGATCATTTGAATCAAGAAACCTGAGACTCTGTATGTCACTGAAAACACTGAGAACTCAGATAGACCTGAGGCACGGAGCCGAGCTGAAGTTTGCTGAAAACTGAAGACCAAGACTGAAGACTTGTAATTCTTTATGTTTTTGTCTTTACTTTTGATAAGTTCATTGTAATCTGTAACTGATATCATACAATCAATGAAACTTTATCTTTATGCTCAAAGAATAGTATGAATTTGAATGTGATTCTCTCCAACGGTAACATTCAAATTCACACTATAAATACAAGTTCTTCATACATTATTACGTGTGGAAGTGCGAAGAAGATAGCAATGATGCTACAGAGCTAAGAGAACATATACTCAAAGCATTCCCACCCTAGAACACAAGTCTGTAGATATACAAATATATTCAAAGAGTGTTCTAGAACCCAATCTAAGCAACCCACGATGTATCCTACGCTTAGAGAGATTTTCCCAACCTTAGCATTGAGGCTAAACAAATGTAAGGGAAAATCTCACCATAGTTGGAGACAACACCAAACCCAAACCCCATTCTCGTAAGAGATAACTAGTGGTGAAGTGAGGTAGTTGTTAGGCAATCCCGAGAGGGTGATAAGTCCAGTTTGAGTTAGTAAACTACAGAGGTAGTCAGAAAGCTCAAAGTAGAAAGGTTAGTAAACTACAGAGGTAGTCATAAAACCTTAGGAAGTGTTCGAAGGAATTTCCCTTGGAACAGGGAGAGTGGATGTAGGAGCTTGAGTCTCCGAACTACTATACATTGTTGTGTTGTTTACTGCTTTATGTTCTTATCTTGTCATATGCATTCGATCATAAGCAAAAACACAACACATGAGCTAGAAAGAGAAAAATCTGGAATCACCATTCCTTCACCCCTGTTTTTATATGCATCGCTTTTCATGTTTTGCTTCCGCACGCGCAAAATGGGTTTTTCCACTTGGGCCTAACAAGTGGTATCAGAGCAGGAGTTCAAAAGGTTCACTAATTTTAAAGTGACCACCTGAACTGATCTTTTTAAAGGAAAACCCGTTTCTTTAAAAATGCATATATTTTAATGTTTTGGCGTCCTTATTGGATATTTGAGTTTTGATGAACTATGTCAAAACATTATCAACTTGTGTTATTCAAGAAAATTTACAGATAACAAGTTGAGGGGGAACAAGATAACAAATTGAGGGGGAACTCACAGAGTTAGAAGTAGATGATCGAGATCAGACGAGGCTGCAGACGAGACTGATCGAGATCAGATGAGTAAGATGAGTTCTGGAGTCAACTGATGAGCTGTGCAAAATCAGAAGAGAAGAAAAGCTAAAGCCAGCAAATCAGAAGAGAAGGTTGCAAATCAGAAGATGGGCAAAAGAGACTGATCAAGATCAGACGTGATCGAGATCAGATATGATGATGAGCAGATGAGACTGATCAAGATCAGACGTGATCAAGATCAGATATGATAATCTGATATGCTAACCTGATATGAGGTACTTACCAGATACTATCTTGATATATTGATTTGAAGATGTGTTGATCTAATCAGTCGAGCTGATCAGATCAGGCAAAGAAGAAATCAGATAGCCTGTGTAAAAGTAATCTGAGACTCAGTAAGTCAAATTGATATGAGATTCAGTAAAGAAAACTGATCTGAGACTCAGTGAGTAAAAGTGACCTGAGGGTCAGAATGTCTGAAGTCATAAGAAACTGAACTCAGACAGCCTGAGTGTCCGTATGCCTGATCAGACAAGATCCGCTGAATCAAGAAACCTGAGACTCTGTATGTCGCTGAAAACACTGAGAACTCAGATAGACCTGAGGCAAGGAGCCGAGCTGAAGTTTGCTGAAAACTGAAGACCAAGACTGAAGACTTGTAATTCTTTATGTTTTTGTCTTTACTTTTGATAAGTTCATTGTAATCTGTAACTGATATCATACAATCAATGAAACTTTATCTTTATGCTCAAAGAATAGTATGAATTTGAATGTGATTCTCTCCAACGGTAACATTCATATTCACACTATAAATACAAGTTCTTCATACATTATTACGTGTGGAAGTGCGAAGAAGATAGCAATGATGCTACAGAGCTAAGAGAACATATACTCAAAGCATTCCCACCCTAGAACACAAGTCTGTAGATATACAAATATATTCAAAGAGTGTTCTAGAACCCAATCTAAGCAACCCACGATGTATCCTACGCTTAGAGAGATTTTCCCAACCTTAGCATTGAGGCTAAACAAATGTAAGGGAAGATCTCACCATAGTTGGAGACAACACCAAACCCAAACCCCATTCTCGTAAGAGATAACTAGTGGTGAAGTGAGGTAGTTGTTAGGCAATCCCGAGAGGGTGATAAGTCCAGTTTGAGTTAGTAAACTACAGAGGTAGTCAGAAAGCTCAAAGTAGAAAGTTTAGTAAACTACAGACGTAGTCAGAAAACCTTAGGAAGTGTTTGAAGGAATTTCCCTTGGAACAGGGAGAGTGGATGTAGGAGCTTGAGTATCTGAACCACTATACATTGTTGTGTTGTTTACTGCTTTATGTTCTTATCTTGTCATATGCATTCGATCATAAGCAAAAACACAACACATGAGCTTGAAAGAGAAAAATCTGGAATCACCATTCCTTCACCCCTGTTTTTATATGCATCGCTTTTCATGTTTTGCTTCCGCACGCGCAAAATGAGTTTTTCCACCGGGGCCTAACACCTATGCAATTCATGAGTCATGCCGAGCAACATCACACACTGAGCTTGAGAAGCATCCTTTTGATGCTTCTTCTGAGCTGCTACATCAAACGTGGCTGTCTTAGAGTACCAACTACAAGGGTAACCGGGATAGACGTGTCCAACACGTACTCAATCTTTTCTTGCCTTAGCACCAAACACATGTTTCGGTGCCAGTCCAGAAAATTTGGCCTAGCCAATTTGTTTGTTTCCAAAAGACATCTCAATAACACTTATACATTTCAACTAACCAAGAGAAATAAAATAAAATGGGAATTAAACACATAATTCATATGATCAATATTCAGCAATCAAAATAAACATGGACATTCTTTTGTGTTTATTTTGTCTCCATTATTTTCGCATATTCAACGACCTCATCGGAAGAATACAAATTAATATCTAATATAAATTATAATGGACTAGGATCCACATTCCTACTATTATAATATCTGCTTGGGCTGATTACTATAATAGCAGAACTGGTAGGTCTCCAAACCAATTGCAAAACCTACAACTTCTAGTTGATTGAACCTAGTTAAATCGGATGCCCCTTGACCTTCGTTTCCCTGCTTGGGCTGGTGAAACAAAATCAAGTTGATTTACAACCATCAAGCGGCGACACTTCGTGTCCCTATAAAAGTCCCGTTAGATGTATATCCGAGCAAAAGACTTGGGCCTTAAATACTCATTGGAACGAAATCTCCGGTTTACTTTTAATTTTGATGGAAGACATCGTTCAATTTAATTAAAATCATATTTTAGTGAGGAACATTTTAAAGGCGGGGTATTAATTGCTTAATCGAAATCCAATATGTTAATCTACATCACATTTGAGCAATTATTGGGCGCCGCCTACCCAAACATTATTTTACACGGACTAACATTTATATGGGTGTCGTCTACCCAAACAGTTAATACGGTCCGACAAATATTGGGCGCCGCCTACCCAAACATGATTTAATACAGACTTAAATAACATTAACAAATGATCATAACATGTTAATGAAGTGGGATTTAACAATTGTTAACTTATAAATTTTAGTTTAAGATCCAATTTTAAAATAAATTTTAATAACACCAACCAATTATTAATATTTCAAGCATTAATCCAATTAATTAATGTCCAATCTGAATTATGATTTATTATTAAATTCATTACAGGTTTTAAAAAATTTAATACTAGGATAAACTGGCCCATCAATAAATATTTACAAGCCCAAAGGGCTGCCAACACTTGGCTGTACAAACAAGCCCATCAATTAAAACCAACCCATTTGACTCAAGGCTAGATGACCCATCAATTAAAAAAGACGGCCCATTAAAATTGGCCTTAATTCCGGAACCAATTTATAATCTGAAAAATCGTTTAATGCAAAAAATTATTGGCCCAAATATTTCAAAATTTCGGCCCAATACAGAAAAGCGGACTTAAACATCCGTCTTCTTCATCAAGAAAATCGCTGCCCGCTGTCCCATTAGACACAGACCGCCGTGGGCCATCAATACCAGTAGCAAATCGACGCCGCTTGAGCCGACTCGCAGCAGGTCGTCGCCGCCATGGCCGGCTTGCAGCAAATCGCCGCTGCCCGAGTCCACCAGCAGCTGATCGCCGCCGATCCCTGCGAAGCAGATAACGACCACTGATTTCATTCGATGGCCGCGGCCGGCTGAGCGCGACGTTATCGAACGCGACCAATGCCCAGAACCACCGCGAATGACGGACGCCGCCTCCCGGATTGATTCGCAGTGGATCGTCGCCACAACAGCCCTTGGCCGCCGCGATATCCGAGATATTTCGACAAGGATCAATTTCGTTTGCCGGCGTGGTCAATTGATTGCAGCGGCGATGAGTGACGCATAGGCCGGAGACCAATCGCAGAGGTCAATTGCATCAACTGATCAATTAGGGAGATAAAAAATTTGCCGATTCAATTTTATTTAGTGGACGATGCCAAGCATCACAAATAGAGTACTTAATTTTCAGAAACCGTACCAACCATCCAAAAACATGACTTTATAAAACTTTTATTTGACTTAGTCAAAAGAGGTTGTCATAAGGAAATTGTTATCAATCAAGGTTCAACAAATCTAGAATAATATTGCAATCGGGCAATAAGTATCACACGAAATAATTATACAACTAAATCAAGAGTCTGGAGCTCTGATACCACTGTTGGAATTTAGAGGCACGTAAACATGTAATACATGCGCAACAAAAATAAACAGTTCACCAACAACGAACAATTAATTGCATAATTGAATACGTATAAACATAAAGAGAAACCTTAGAGTAAACCGTACACATATTTCTCTACTATGATATTCACGTAATCCCCAATCACGGACTTGCACTGATTTGTCAGCGCTGAATCCCAAGATGAATTTGCTAGGAAAATTCTAACTCTAGATCTTATGGAGAGAATAATGAATTAACGTTGTTTGTGAATTCTCAAGAACTCATATATATATAGGAGATGTCAGCTTAAATCTTAAGCTAACCAGATTAGGAAATAATATTCTAATCTTATAAAATAAATCTCTAAGATTTATTTTCCATATATAAAGTCTCTACGGATTTAATTTCCATGTTTATCAAATCTCTACGGATTTGATTTCATGTATATTAAATTCAATAATAATATTCCATATATTATTATTGGGAATCCTATTTAATTAAATCTAATTTAATTAAACATTAATAACAATTAATTCTAAATTAATCTATTATTAATTAATTTTTCATAAATAAAATTTAACATTTAATCAACCAACTATAATCCGTAAAAGGGAACTACTTGTTGTGTGACACATATGCCCTCATATATCGAGCGATTAGTCAAACTAACGGTCTTAATTGAACACTATACAATAAATCAAACATTCTCAATATATGAGGTACGTTGCGAGAAACGTGCAACTACCTATAATTGAAACATGGGCTATTACGATTTCCTCCTTTCATTCGCGAATACTCGATTAAGTCTTGAACATGATGAAGTGTCTATTCAAATAACTTAATCATATTATCTCTAATCACTAATTGATCATGTATGTCACACTTAGCCATAAAGTCTAAGTTAACGTGTGCATCGGCCGATGACTTAGATCCAATTATGACGAGAAGAAGAGTATTCTCTCTAAATCCACATTGAGGAATGAATCATATTCTTGGCTCAACTACCACGCACATGCACTTCGTGATGAACCCAATCCAAGTCATATCTACCCATAGACGGGTGCAAACGTCGGTCATGGTCAAAGTTCATCACTCCACACATGTCGTGCGTATTGACCTCAAGTCAAAGGAGTATCGCATCGCTCCCACTAACCGAGACACCCATAGACACATATTGTGGACTTACATCAAACGGTTTCTCGGATGGGTATACCAATACCCTCTAAGGTATTTGTGCATCCATCATGAGATACCTAGTATCTCGTAGTAAGTGAGATCTGACTACACTCTCTAAGAGTATGATGCAGATCTCACATCAATCTCCATTGCATCATCAATATCCCATTCTTGATGATCCTTGATCGAGGCTATTTGAGAATCATGCTTAAGTCATCTGAGTTCTCACAACCTCAATGACAACAATGACTCATGGGAAAACTTGTATGAATAAATACAAACAATCAAACATAATATTTAAACAAGTGTATTGGCATACATTAATATTAAATGATCTATAATATTAAGTCAAACAGAATATCGTCTAGTATTATATCTTTACAATAGATTATCTCTAGGACACTAACACTAACAAATATGTTGGGAGATGAATTTAATAAAGATTTTGATTAGATCCCAAAACCCCTGAGTATGACATGTTTCAGGACAATCTTGATAGTATAGGATCAGGTTTCAAATTGTTGTTAAGATTCAGGATTATCTGCACCATGTATAGTCAGCAGATATAGTTCAAGATAGTTTAGGTTTCAGAAGTTGTCTGAAGATCTCAGAAGATCCCTGAAAACCAAAACATACTGAAGACCGAAATCATACTGCAAGATCAGTAGAACCTGAAGACTGGAAGATTCTAATGACCAGAAGATCCTGAAGATCAGAAGACCCTGAAGAATCTTGTGTACTGAACCAAAAGACTCTGAACATGACACTTCAAGTTAAATAGTGTTTTTTCATTCTTAGTACATGCAAAGAGAGTGTTATACGTTCGTGAACACTAAGAAAGATATCAAGTCAGTGTTGGTTGACTAAAAAGAGCCATTTTTGTTGTCTCTGTTCAAAGGAAGATGTCGACCAATGAGGAGGCGACAACAGCGTACTTTACTGACACTGAAGACATTTTCCTGAAAAATGTCAGCATAGATATTTGTCTTGTTCACAAAAATTGGTGATTGGCTGCTTGTCTGTATATTTCCTAAAACATACAAGGGCTCGATCAAACCCTAACAAAGTCGTTCATCAATTACTCAAAGAAGAAACCCGAGATGCTATCTCTCCAACGGATAGTTTTTCAAAGGAAGACTTCGTGAGAGTTGCCTATAAATACCAGAGACCTTGGACACTTCAAGGTTACGGGAAATCAAAGCAACTCACAGAGTTCATTCGTATTCAAGTATTCTTGTGAAGCACTCGAAACCCTTAGAATTTCCCAAGTGTTTCATCATTGAAGAGAGCTCATTTACTAAGCCTAGATTCAGATCTTATCCAAAGCTTAGCTCGAGATATCCTAGCCTTTTACTTTTGCTCTCATTGTAAAAGGATATCTCACCTTAGTTGGAAACCAACCAAAACTCAAACCCTTTGATTAGGTAAGTTTGTGTAGTAGTTGGAAGTGAGAGTTGTAAAGAGTAAGTAAGCTGTTGTGTCCAGTCTGAAAACTTTAGAGAAGAAGTTAGTAAGCTGATTGTTCAGTCTGAACGCTTATGTGTGTGTTGAATTAGTAAGCTGCAGTAGTTCAGCCTGAAAACTCGTAGTAGAAAGTTAGTAAGCTGCTGAGTTCAATATGAAAGCTTGAGGTAGTCGAAGTAGTGTGTTAAGGAATTTATCTGAAGATCAGGGAGAGTGGACGTAGGAGCTTGAGCCTCTGAACCACTATAACTTGCTGTGTTATTTGCTTTACGCCAGATTAATACTTGTTGCATATTTCTTTCGAAAAGCTTTCGATATTCCGTTGGAATTAATCCAACTGGACTTGCATTAAATTGATCGAGCCTTAACCAATGTTTCATTAAAGAAAGAATTTTTCAGCAAAGTAAAACGAGTATAAACTTAGGGCCTACACTTTCCGCACTCTAGATAAATTTAGTATAGATAGTTGTCAAACCGATAAACTCCCAGAGTAAGAAAGAAGATTATTATCTACTCCCAGCTTATTTGGACTTTGTAGAAGAAACTTAGGATCAGTTGAGCTAATCTAAAGTCTCTGAAAGCCGCTCAGTGTTATTGTCTCAGTAGACTTTGACTCAGGGCAATTTGTGCTTCTCAGGACTGAAACTCCGGATAACCTAACTCACTGATTTCAGCAAAGTTTTAAAAGTTGAAAAATCACTATACACGTGTATTCCTCCCCACCATACACGTGTGAGACTCATTTACACCGGGACCAACAAGTGGAATCAGAGCAGTGGTTCTAACTGACCACTTGCTTTGGTAGCCATAGTCTTGTTTTCTTAGAGACTTTGGTGGTCTACTGAATAGATCTTACTGTTGATATCTTACAAGGTCATTTCATCATGCCTTCTAAGAAACTACCTATGTTCTCGGTTTAGAACTATGATTTATGGAGATTGAGAATGCAGGCACACTTGTACTCAAAACATGAGAGAATGTGGAGAGTTGTGTCTCAAGGACCTTTTGAGTTTAAGGTTGTTAATCCTAGATCTACCGATCTTTGAAAAAGATGATCGAGGGATGAATTTCCTAAAATCGATGACCAACTTACTCTGAGAGAGAAAATTGGTTAATTTGGATTATATTGCTAAAGATACTCTATATAGCACTATTGATGATGGTGTTATGGGAATGATTTCTCATTGTCGCTTAAAGACATTTGGGACACAATTGCCATAATGTGTCAAGGCACTGATCATATCAAAGAAAACGAACTATCTGTGGCTATTGCCAAATTTGATGGTTTTGAAATGGAAGATGGTGAATCTATTGAAAGACTTGAAGTCGATTCACTAGCATTATGAATGATCTCGAGTGCTCTTGGGAAAAAATATCCCAAAAAGAGAAATTGCTCCGAAAATTCTTAGAGGGTATCTAAGAAATGGGATATTCATGTTGTTGTGATTGAGAACACCAAAGATATTTATACTATGTCATATCAACAAGTTTTCTCGAGTTGAAAGCATATGAGCTTGTAATTGATAAGAAAATCGACAAAGAAAGATGATACTTCATCTAACAAAAAATGTGGCTTTCAAAGCCACAAGGTAAAATCAGTAAAGAACACGAGACCTCATCTAACAAAAAATGCAGGATGAAAAAGATGAGACAATTGCCCTAATGGCAAGAAGGTTTGAAAAATGAACCAAAGATTTGGAAAGTATAAAAGGTATTATAAAATACCGAGATCTGAGAACAGAACAACTCAAAAGCGAGAAGAAAAGTCTCTTTGAGAAGAAGAAAAGATCAAAAAGTGAAGGATCTTCATCCAAAAAAAGAAGGACTACAAATCAAAGAGGAAAATGATCGGGATGATGATACCAACAAATGCTACATTTGCAAAAAAGATAGGTCACTTCAAAGATGGTATCTCCGAGTTGAATTCCAAAGAAAGAAAGGATCGGCGGGGCCAAAAAGAGACAAAAGTATTCAAGCAAGAAGGCAATGGTTCTTTGAAGAAGAACATTCGAGGAAGGATCCGGTTCTTGAAGAGATGTTCTCGAGCGGTGATAGTGATGATGTACGCCTTTGTTGCTATTGAGGAGGTAAATTCTTCTATCTCTGTTCTTTGCTCCTACCACAAGCACCGAGTTATCAAGTTCATCTATAAACCGATAATTTTTGACTGATGGGTTCTTTTGAGAATCGATGAAGGACTATACGTATTACAAGAATTGTTCATAGAAACTCAAGAACAGAATGAAGTGTTGACTGCTGAGAATCTAAAGTGGAAAAACTCTAAAGCTGCTGAGATCACTTCTCAATTGATGGGAGTAACTGATGAACTTGATGTTCTGAAAGTATAACTCTCAGAGAAAGAGAAGGTGATAGAGGCCCTGAAAGGAAAGTTAGAGAAATCCACTGAAGAAAATCAGCTTATCAGAACTAAGTTCAATGACCTCTTTGAGAAACATGAAACTATAAAGAAAAGTGAAGATAGTTTGCAGAGAAAGTTAGCTCTATTGAATTCCGCATCTAAAGCAATAGATGAAAATTGAGTTATCAAAGACACTGCAACTATAAAAAATTTGGATTAGGATATATTCGGGGGAACCTCACATGATCTTTTGAATCTTTCGCTTCTACAAGTGGCACCAAGATCTATCTTTGTTAAACCGTGGGTTCAGACCGATCTTCTTATTGAAGAACAACCCGTGTTTTGGACAAGGGTAAATGACCTATGGTTTCAGAGAATCACGAGAGTTCGGGAAAGAAAGCCCAGACCTCAGGAAAAGACTAGAAAACTGCATGCAATCAAGAGTAGGAAATCCTCGAGCCAAGACTTGAAGCCTCAGGCTAAGGATACTAACCTAAAGAGATCTCGCCTGAACCATCGGAGGAATCCTCGATGAGAGAAACACTTTCAGAGAAATTCTCAAAAAGGAGACCAAGTCCTCGGGATCTTGAAAGACCACAATTTGATCTGGTGACCTAAACCCCACTTGCCTGGGGTAAAGGTTTCTGAACCCAAGTCGAGAGGCAGAGATCGGTTGCACCAAAGCCAAAGCAATGGAACAAAAAAGACCAACCCAAGAAGAATTCAAAGGCTCATGTTCATGCTAAAAGTGACACTCATACCAGAGGATACTTCAAGGCACCTAGGGTAGTGAATGTGTATGTAGATGTTTTATGGAAGACAAATCGCCTACTCTAAAAGTCATTAGAGTTATCAGCGATTTGAGTTCCAAAAAATGACAACTAACCTTGTGGGACCCTACACCAAATGGGTACCCTAAGGCCTAATTTGTTTTGTAGGTGAAGGATAAGGGCACTAAGGTTTGAATGAAGACAACATAACCCCCGATGAGTGGGCCGAAGTTTTTCTTTGCATGATGGTACTTGGACGGTGGATGCTCAAGACACATGACAGGATACAAATATTTGCTCACTGACTATGTTGAACAGAAAGGCCCTCAGATAATTTTTGGAGATAATTCCAAAGGACAAACAGAAGGATATGGAACTCTTGAAAATATCCATGGTGTATCATATGTGTCTGGTTTAAAGCATAACTTGCTTTCTATCAGTTAATTCTGTGATAAAGGATTCAGTGTTGAATTCTCAAAGAACTTGTGCTATGTAAAAGATAATGTTTCACAACAAGTATTACTGATTGGTACTAGGAAAGGAAATGTGTACCTTGCTGATTGGAGACTTACTCCTATGGATACATGTTTAATGGCCAAGAAGGCTACTGAAACCAGTTGGTTATGGCACAAAAGACTGAACCATTTAAACTTCAAAACTCTGAATAAACTTGCAAGATTAGCACTTGTAAGGGGTTTACCTAATAAAGTGTTCAGTAAAGATCATGTTTGTGATGCTTGTCAGAAAGGCAAACAGATTAGAGCATCATTTAAAAACAAAGTAGAAGTTTCTACTGATAGAATACTTCAATTGTTACATATGGATCTCTTTGGTCCTGTAACACATGTGAGTACTAATGGCATGAAATATACACTGGTAGTAGTTGATGACTACTCAAGATATACATGGATCATTTTCTTACTTAGTAAGAAAGAAACTCAAACCAAACTGCCTGAGTTACTGAAAAGGCTCAGTACTGAAAAGAATCTGAGTGTGGTCAAAATCAAATCAGAAAAAGGCACTGAATTTATCAACCATATTATATCTTATTATTGTGCAGCAAATGGAATAACTCATGAATCATCAGCTGCAAGGACACCACAACAAAAGGGTGTTGCTGAAAGGAGAAACAGGACACTGAAAGAAGCTGCAAGAACAATGATTGCTGAAGCTAACATTCCTAAGAGATTTTGGGCTAAGGCAGTCAACACTGCATGCTACTCTCAGAATAGATCCATGCTGACCAAGAATCAAGGAAAAAACTCCATATGAACTGTGGAATGAAAGGAAGCCTCTTTTTTCTTTCTTTCGCGTGTTTGGTTGTAAATGTTTCATACACAATAAAGGTAAAGATCAGTTGAAAACTTTTGATAGCAAAGCTGATGAAGGGATATTCTTAGGATATTCTGAAATTAGTAAAGCCTTCAGAGTTTACAACTGTAGGACTCTTATTGTGGAGGAAACACCTCATGTTATTTTTGATGAATCTACTTGTGTTCATAAGAAACGGGAAGTTGATCCAGGAGACTTGACAAAGAGGATCACCAGACTTAGCCTGAAGAAGAATGTCAAACCATCATCTGAACCTGATAAGAAGAAGTCAATCACTTACTATAAATGGAGTGAAACTGACTCAGAGGAAGAGGAGATTCAGGATGGAAATACTCAGGCTGGTGGTACTCAGGATAACGGTTCTCCACTGAAGGAAAGCCAACACACTAAAGTTGACCAATCTGAACAAACACCAGTTCAGACTCAGGTATGTAATGCTGATGAGGATGTGGTCACAACTGAGGCAATCTCTGAATCTATCAACAAAAGGGGAACAAATGTCACTGAAAATGTTCAAAATGATTTATCCCCTGAGGAAGATAATTCACTCTTTCCTTTTATGTTGTTCCCTGAGTTTAATGAATTACCTGAACGTAACATTTTTGATGTTGAGGATAATACTGAAGGGGGAACATACAGGAGAACATGGTTAGATAGTCACCCTACAAGTCAGATTGTGGGAGAACTATCAGAAGGAGTTAAAATAAGAAGGTTCCATGGAGAAAGTGTCTTGTTCTGCTGCTTCCTATCTAAGAAAGAACCTATTGAGATTGAAGAAGCTCTTCAAGATTCCTTCTGGATTATGGCTATGCAAGAAGAGCTAAATCAGTTTGCTAGGAATGAAGTCTGGGAGTTAGTGGATAGACCTAAGAGGCACAATGTGATTGGAACTAAGTGGGTATTCAAGAATAAAAGAGATGAAAATAATGTCATTGTAAGAAACAAGGCAAGGCTAGTTGCACAAGGCTATTCCCAAGAAGAACGCTTGGATTATGATGAAACCTTTGCACCAGTTGCAAGACTAGAAGCCATTAGATTGTTTCTTGCATATGCTGCTCACATGAAATTTAAGGTATATCAAATGGATGTGAAAAGTGCATTTCTGAATGGTGTGCTTAAAGAAGAGGTTTATGTGGAACAACCTCCTGGCTTTTGTAAGAATGATCAAGTTTACAGGCTCAGAAAAGCCTTGTATGGTCTGAAGCACTCACCCAGAGCATGGTATGATACTCTATCTCAATTTCTTAATAATCATGGTTTTACCAAAGGGACTGTGGATAGAACCTTGTTCAGGATAGAAGATGGGAAAGATATCTTACTTGTTCAGATATATGTGGATGACATTATCTTTGGATCCCCAAATCATCAGTTGTGTGAGAAGTTTTCTACACTGATGAAAGGTAAGTTTGAAATGTCAATGATGGGGAAGATGAATTTCTTTCTAGGACTTCAGGTGAAACATTCTAAAGAATGAATATTCATCAATCAGACAGAGTATACCAGAGATCTGATTGCCAAGTATGGTATTCAGAATTGCAATGTAGTTAGAATTCCCATGAATATTAACTACAAGATGGATCCTGATCCTGAAGGCAAATCAGTTAACCATACTGATTATAGAGGGATCATTGGATAATTGCTCTATCTCACAGCAAGTAGACCTGACATTACTTTTGCTGTTGGGATATGTCTAAGATACCAAGCTAATCTTAAGAATAGTCACATGGAAGCTGCCAAAAAGATATTGAGATATCTAAAGGGCACATTGAATAGAGGATTATGATATCCAGCTGATGATAACCTTGAATTAACTGGTTATTCAGATGTTGATTATCGTGGTTGCAGAATTGACAGGAAGTCCACTTCAGGAACTTGTCAATTTCTTGGAAGCAAACTGGTATCCTGGTTTTCTAAGAAGCAGACCTCAGTAGCAACTAGTACTACTGAAGCTGAATACATGGCTGCAGGAAGTTGATGTGCACAGATTCTTTGGCTAAGGCAACAATTGAGAGATTATAAAGTTATGGCCAATGAAGTTCCCATATTCTGTGACAACAACAGTGCAATTGCAATATCACAAAATCCTGTATTGCACACTAGATGTAAGCATGTGGATATCATGCATCATTTCATTAGAGACCAAGTAGAGAAGAAAGACATCAGGATGGAGAAAATTCATACTGATAAACAAAGAGCTGATATTTTTACTAAGCCTTTGGCTGAGTCAAGATTTCAGGAACTATCAATTGAATTAGGGATGTTGGATCCACGTGAGTAATTTATCCTAAAGAGAGAAGTTCTTCAAATGCATGAAGTTTTTTAGTAAGAAAAACTCAGGACAAATACCACTCAGGATGGAAACTGAGAATCAGGATGGTTTTGTCACGGTCAGTGTTCAGTAAGGCTTAAGTATTCAATTAATCCTGAAACATACTTGGCACATGCATTTACTCACAAGCATTTATTTCAGTCAGTAATCATTTGAAATAAATACAAAAGACCTGAACTTTAAGCGGGAATGTTTGAAGAATTATTATTGGCTAAAGTTTTGGCAGAACACCAAGGGTTTAACTCGATTAAAGTGATATATCATTTTGTCACCCTATTTTGCTGCCATTAAAACTGCTTTTCTGCTTATTTGCTATTAATAGCAAATAAATCTTGAGACTATTACAACCCAACCGTTCATCCAGATTCAATCTTAGCCATTGATCCATCTTGTGTGATCATATATAA